>VUQH01087963.1:0-15539 GCA_015106775.1 Etroplus canarensis
TGACTGCCAGCCTTTTAAGGACCAGCACTCCTCACGAGCCTTCGCCTGATCAACTGCTAAACTAGCGTTAGTGTGAGGCCCCGAGTTCTTTGTTAACTCTCCTGACTTGGTTCTTCCCTTGACCCCCAGGAGCCCCCTTGGCCCGCATAAACCACCTGCCTGCCTCCCTGCTACAGCTCAGGCCCGCCACGGAGATCCCCGCCGGGAGACCGGACACCTGGATACTCGCCCAGACCGACTCTATCGCTTCCCCCCACACCTGCCTCCTCCTCCGCATCCGTAAGCCACCTTCAGTTTATGAATCTGTCTCGCCTGACCAATCACCTACCGCACTCACCTCTCCTTCCCTGTGTTTCAGTGCTGCAGACTCTTCCATACCGTTTCCCCCCTGCACCGGACCCCCAGTATCTCTGCCTCCACCTTCCTTAGCCTGCTTACCTTCTTTGTTAATAAAAGTCTTGTTTGTTTAACTCAGAACATGCCTCCGTGTTCTGTCTGCATCTGGGTCCAATTTTCCCTCCGCACAGCCTCTGGTCGTAACATACGTGGGTTCAACTTCACAGCCTGTAGAGGTTTGCCCTGACCACAATCCTCTTGTCTTCCTGTCCCATATGTATAACAGCAATCGGCGGATGATGAGGTGGGTACTATTATGTCAAAATTACAGCCTCTTGATTACGCATACAAAAGGCAGACACTCTCTCAAAGGTGTAACTGGTCTGTTAAAGTCAACAAACACATGTTTGCTCTTATGAGTGAGGGTGTTACATTCCCCAGAAAATGTCATGTAATGATTGTGCGGTGCTGCTTCCAGGTCCAGTCTTTTACTCTGGCCTCAGCATCATAATGGTCCCTGGTGTTCCCACCACTCGGTTGCAGTTGCTGGGCATTGCACTTCTGCAACCAATGAGCACCTTCCAGGGGCTACATAAGTGGGTGGAAGCTGCAGTTTAGGGTCTTTTGGCCATTTTGGTTTTTACAGAGCATCATGTGTTTTTGTGAGCTCACTGTTTTCTTTCCATCTAGTTAACAAGTTTGATGTTTTCAACTGAGTTGTTTTTGTTTTGTGTTAAGTTGCCAGAGAAAGCTGGTAGAGGAGAGCTGCCATTTTATTTTGATTGTTTCCGCTTTTCTCCTGTTTTTCCTGGTGTTGTTAGGGAGTTGAGTTGTAGGATTGTACTTTTCTTTTTCCTAGGTAGTTAATTGTTGGTGGTTTTGTTTCATTGTAGGGCTGTTTTGTTTGTTATATTGGCTTTGGCTCTCCCTGAAGGTATTTGTGGCTTCCTGAACATCATCCTGGCAATAAACCCTCCTCAAACTGACCCAGTCTGTCTCCTGGTGGCCCTTCCAACCTTGTGCAGTGTTACTCCCCTCACCCCTAGACCAACTCAGGAATGTAGCTAAATAAATAAATAAATAAATAATACCACTCAAAAGTTTTTAGACTTACTGTATGTAAACCTCTGCAGTACTGGTCTGGCTTTTTTGACATTTCTTTTAATTTTTTTAATCTACCTGTAGCTTTTTCAAGTCATATTCCTTATTGTTATTTTTATTTTTATTTTTTTACGTATATGTGTGTATTTGTTACCCTTGAAAAATAAATAAATAAAATCGCTTCATCAAAGTTAGCCTTTGCTGTTTGCCTCACTTCTATGTATAGATCACAGGTAGCTTCTGAGAACGTTTGTAGCTGTGCTGGTACACAGTGGGGAGCAAGTATTCATGTCTATGTTTGTCTACAGAGGTGCATTTCTGAATAAGAATGTGTTGTTTACGTCTATGTCAATTTCTCAATTGTACACCAAAACTCTAAATAAAGATTTTTTTTCATATTCAAACTATTTTAAGTTCTGATTTCTTGAAGAACTATGAAAATTTACCTACAAAAAAAGTATGGTATTCTTATCAGTCCATTCTAGCATTCAGCCTGTAATCCCATGGCCACTGCATAAACGAATGACAGCAGCATGTGTTGCTATGTGTCTGAATGTTCATGAACAGAGGACTTATCATTCTTTCCTCAGTACATTTCATGAAGCTCTGTAAATGCATTTATTAAACAGGAGAAAAAAATCCCAATCAATCTTGTTCTAGAATTTAGCCCTGGGTGACTTCAAACAAAATACCTTCAAAATTAAGAGGACTCAGCCTGCAGTATGGAACACTGAGCTCACCAGCCAGATGCACCTCCACTATCAGCAAACATCTGTCCCTTTGATGTTTAGGCTAGAGCCTCCAAGAAACAAGCAAGCAAAAAATGACTGAAATGTTCACAATCACATAAACTAGCTCAACTCTTTTTAAGCAAAAACAATGCAAAAGTCAATAGATGTTCTTTTGTTCCTTTTCTGAACATCTATTATGAAATGTTTACAGATGACATTATAAACTGTAGTGAGCAGGTGGAAGAGAGCCTTAAGAGGTGGACGCATGCACTGGAGAAAAGAGTAATGAAAGAAGGCGATTCAGAATTTTTTAATTCCTTTGGGAAATTGCATAAATCAGAAGAAGCAAGACAGACAACATCTGTGGGAATTAAAGGGAGGCAGGTGGGTGAGTGAGGATGCAAGGAGTAGAGTTAGTGAACGTGGATAAGTTTACATACTTGGGGTGGAGACAAGTGTCAGGGGTCTCTTGTGACAGAAGGATAGCAGTAAGAGTGAAAGGGAAGATTTACAAGATGGTAGTGAGACCTGCTATGATGTATGGTTTGGAGACGGTGGCACTGACAAAAAGACAGGAGGCAGAGTTGGAGTTGGTGGAATTGAAGATACACTGGGAGCTACAAGGATGGACAGGATTAGAAATTACTACATCAGAAGGACAGCTCAGGTTGAGAAGTTTGGAGACAAAGTAAGAGAGGCAAGGCTGAGATGGTTTGGACATGTTCAGAGGAGGAACAGTGGATATACTGGACAAAGGATGCTGAAGATGGAGCTGCCAGGCAGGAGGAGAAGAGGAAGACCACGGAGAAGATTCATTGATGTACTGAAGGAGGACATGCAGAGGGTTGGTGTGAGGCAAGGTTGCAAGGTTTGGACATATGCAGAGGAGGGATGGTGGATATATTGGATAAAAAACTGTTTATGCTTGGATGTTTGTATATGGCTGTAACATGTCTTAAACCTCTGTAGGCTAAATAACAGATGCTGTTCCATCCTATTTTCTTTTTTCCAAAAAGGCAACAAAGTATTGGTGACATGCTGTTAGCAATTTAATGTGTGACATTCAAATTAGTGTAGCTTACTAACATAATGATTTCACTGAGACACTACTTATCTCCAAGTGCATAATCAAATCTTCCAGAGGATTAAAAGTTATAAAACAGAGGTGTTTGACATTAACTGTAACTACCCACAGGAGTGAAGAAATGGCTTCTGCCGAAGTATGGAAAATAGAGAAAAGGTAAGGTAAAGCAAAAAATCTCACAAGATCAAATTTTCTCTTTTCCCTACTAATTCTGACTTAGTCAATTTCTGCATCATCACATTTCACATTGATGAGAGCATCTCTAGCAAGTGTTTGTAAACAAGTGTGCAAGGTGAAAGTGAATAAAAATCTAATTATCATACTCAGAATGTGAAAGAGAAGAAAGAAAAAGGTAAGAGAACATGGCAGTGATGGATGTTTAAAAAAAATCTTCAAACTCCTAACTTAAATTAAATTTTAACTCCACTGAGTGCAGGTAGATTTTTATTTTCATTCAGTTGTCAACCACTACTGATGGCAAGTTAACAGACTTGGCACAGAATGCAAATCATGTTGGCTTTCTCATTTTGCTGCCAGGTGGAGTTCTAAATATGTTGTTCAAGCTAGACTTGCTTCCATCACAAAGGCTAAAAAATGCATAATTGCAAAGTCTGAATTGTTCCATTTTTAGGCACTGTTGTCCTGGCTTCAATGTCCATCATCTTGACAAGCTAGCAAATACTTTAATAGCCCCTGGCACTTTCATGAATGAAACATGGTACTGCTTTCTAAATGTCCAGGATTTTAAAAATTATGCCATTATCAAACATGCAGGGATATTTGACCTACTATACGCTGTCACAAAGCAAGTATATTATTTAGTCATGACAAGGAGGAACAGAGCTGCATCTATTTTAATCAACACGATTACGTCAAACCTAAGGTAAATGCACAAAAAGCCTCAAAATCCAGTGCTGACTAGATTTTATGAGTATCCATATACAGTAAATTACATCTTTGTGGCTGCAGTAATTTATATAAACTCTAATCACCTTGCATGTACCTATCGCTGTAAATGACTCTCCTGATGACAGCTGTGTACATATTAATCTCATTTACTGTCATGTACATCTTGCCTTAAAAAGAGAAGACATATATTCAACAGAGAGAGCTGAAGACTATGTGTAATTCTCTCTTATACGAGAGAAGAGGATGGCAATGCAAGTCCTGACAGATCTAAGTGTTCTCTTAACACACTTTGACCATTGCTACATCCTGTCTCTTCGGAAGCGTGACAACTGATAATGGTGTCACTGTTGCGGAAATGTTCACAGTAAAAAAACTCAGTCAGGCAGCAACTTAGTTATAGCAGTATTTGTGCCATATTTGCCATATCTGTGCATTTGCACAGATTTATCTGTTATCACATTTGCTGTTTTTGGACATTGTTTTATTGTCATTTCATTGTTTGTTTTTTTATCACTTTGTCTCCTTTAAATGAAAGGAGAAAAAAGAACACATTCATCTTGTTTGCTGTAGGAGTATTGCTCTTTTTCAGAATATGTACTCAGATCTTTTATACAAGTGAAACCAGAAGTTTACATACACTGTGTAAAAAGACACAAACATTTTTTTCTCACTAAACTTCTCCTGTTTTAGGTCAGTTAGGATTGCCAAAATTATTTCTATTTGCTAACTGCTGCAATAATGAGAGAGAATATTTTAGAGAGATTTTTATTACTTTTTCAAAGTCAGAAGTTTACATACAGTGTACATAGAGATTACTATGTCTTTAAACAATGTGGGAAAGCCCAGATAATGATGACATCACTTTGGAAGCTTCTGACAGGTTAACTGACAACATCTGAGTTTATTGGAGGCACACCTGTGCCTGTATTTTAAGGCCACACTCAAACACACTACTTCCTTGTTTGAGATTATGGGAAAATTAAAAGAAATCAGCCAAAATATCAGGAAGAGGATTGTGGAGCTCCATAAGTCTGGTTCATCCTTGGGTGCAATTTCCAGATGCTTGAAGGTTCCACATTCATCTGTTCAAACAATTATCTGCAAGAATAAACAACAAGGGAATGTCCAGCCATCATACCACTCAGGAAGGAGATGGGTTCTGTGTCCCAGAGATGAATGTATTTTGGTCCAAAACGTGCAACTCAACCCCAGAACCAAAGCTAAAAACCTTGTGAAGATGATAGCTGAAGCTGGTAAGAGTGTGTCATCAACCACAGTCAAACGAGTCCTGTACCAACATGGGCTAAAAGGCCACTCAGCCAGGAAGATGCCTTTACTCCAAAAGTGACATAAAAAAAAGCCAGATTACAGTTTGCAAACGCACACAGCAAGAAAGACCCTAATTTTTGGAGACATGTCCTATGGTCTGATGAAACTAAAGTGGAATTGTTTGGCCATAATGACCATCGTTACATTTGGAGGAAAAAGGGGGAAGCTTGCAAACCTGAGAACACCATCCCAACTGTGAGGTATGGGGGTGGCAGCATCATGTTGTGGGGCTGGTTTGCTGTAGGAGGAACTGGTGCACTTCATAAAGTAGATGGCATCATGACGAAAGAACATTATGTCGAAATATTAAAGCAACATCTCAAGCCATCAGCCAGGAAGTTGAAGCTTGAGCATAAATGGGTCTTCCAAATGGACAATGACCCTAAGCATACTGCCAAAATAGTCATGAAATGGCTTAAGGACAACAAATTCAGTGTTTTGGAGTGGCCATCACAAAGCCCTGATCTCAATCCCATAGAAAATTTGTGGGCAGAATTGAAAAGGCATGCGAGCAAGGCGGCCTACAAACCTGACTCAGCTACTGTACACCAGTTCTGTCAGGAGAAATGGACCAGAATTCCAGTAAACTATTGTGAGAAGCTTATGGAAGGGTACCCAAAACACTTGAACCAAGTCATACAGTTTAAAGGCAATGCTACCAAATACTAAGGAAATGTACGTAAACTTCTGACTTTGAAGAAAATAATAAAAATCTCTCTAAAATATTCTCTCTCTCATTATTGCAGCATTTAGCAAAAAGGACTAATTTTGGCAATCCTAACGGACCTAAAACAGGAGAAGTTTAGTCTGAATTAATTTCAGACAGTGAGAAAAAATGTTTATGTGGCTTTTTACAAAGTGTATGTAAACTTCTGGTTTCAACTGTACATATTTTTTCAGCATTTGAATCATAATCACATGTTGGATGCTTTGACCCAGCTGTAGATATCCATGCATCTGTGCTTTTTATTCAGTTAGTTTTTACTTCTGTTTGTCTGTCTGTCTGTGTGCCGGCTACAGCTTTTCCGGGGGTCCGGGTCGCGGAGACAGCAATTCGAGCAGAGAAGCCCAGACTATCCTCTCTCCAGCCACCTCCTCCAGCTCTTCAGGGGGGACACTAAGGCATTCCTAGGCCAGCTGGGAGACATAGTCTCTCCAACATGTCCTGGGTCTTCCTCAGGGTCACCTTCCATTAGGACATGCCTGAAACACCTCAAGAGAGAGGCATCCAGGAGGGATCCTGATCAGATGCCCGAACCACCTCGACTGGCTCCTTTCGATGTGGAGGAGCAGCGGCTCTACTCTGAGCCTCTCCCGGATGACTGAGTTCCTCATCCTATCTCTAAGAGTGAGTCCAGCAACCCTGCGGAGAAAGCTCATTTTGGCTGCTTGTATTCGCGATCTCATTCTTTCGATCATTACCCAAAGTTCGTGACCATAGATGAGGGTAGGAACATAGATAGACTGGAAAATTGAAAGCTGTGCCTTAGAGCTCAGCTTCCTCTTCACCATGACAGACTGGTACAATGTCTGCTCCATTGCAGATGTTGCCCCGATTCATCTGTCGATCTCCTGCTCCATCCTCCCCTCATTCATGAATAAGACCCCAAGATACTTGAACTCCTCCACTTGGGGCAGGATCTCATCCCTAAAACAAAGAGGGCAATACAAACCAAACTCTCGCAATGGTCGTATAGAGACCAAATTGCTCATAGCAATGAGCCTGATACTTCACACTCTTGATGCACCCCCACAAGAGACCACGAGGGACACAGTCGAATGCCTTTTCCAAGTTCACAAAACACATGTAGACTGGTTGGGATGAGTCTCATGCACCCTCAAGGATCCTTGAGAGGGTAAAAGGCTGGTCCAATGTGCCACGACCAGGGCAAAAACCACATTGCTCCTCCTGGATCCAAGGTTCAACCTGGACTCTCATCTCCAGTAGCTTAGCATAGACCTTCTCATGGGGGCTGAGGAATGTGATCCCTCTATAAGTGGAACACACCCTCTGGTCCCCCTTCTTGAAGAGGAGAACCACCACTCCAGTTTGCCATGCTAAAGATACTGTTCCTAACTTCCACATGATGTTGCAAAGACGTGTCAACCAGAACACAACATCCAGAGGCTTGAGGTATTCGGGGCAAATCTCATCCGCACCTGGGGCCCTGCCACTGAAGACTTTTTTAACAACTTCTGCAACCTCAGCCCCAGTGATGGGTGAGTCACCCCCCTCATCCTCAGGCTCTGCTTCTGCTATGGAAGACGTGTCAGTGGGATTGAAGAGATCCTCGAAGTATTCCTTCCTTCACCTGACAATATCCTCAGTGGAGGTCAGCAGCTCACTATCCACACCATACACAGTGTGAACACGGAGCCACTTTCCCCTTTATTTGTGATTCTGTCTTCCAGTCACTGAAGCAGCAACTTTATGTGCAGTGGACAGATCCTTTCAGAAAAAAAGATTTAGCCACAGGACTATAAATTGTAACTGAGCTTTAGGGTTTGCTTTTAAATAAAGGTTTATTGTGTATTCATTGGACTTGTGACTGTTTTAATGCAATTATTTAATGTAATCTATGATAAGGCTCCCTGTTTTTCCATTCGGAAGTTGCTGCTGGTGAGGGACACATGCGCTCTATGAACATCATGTTAAAGTATGTAACTTAGAATTGCCTGGAAAATAAAGTGGTGAAAGTTGATTTGCACCCTACTCTGGCTCTATCCTCATTGCCTGAAGCCTAACTGCATATGGTTATTTGTCACAGCCACGCTTTAAGTTCCAAACCGTCTCTCTATGTAAAGTTCTCCTGCTTTACCCCTTGTATCCCCATGTTTTAGTTACTATATGGACTGTTTTTTCCTTTGTAGTATTCACGGTGCACACCTGATCTGGTCTGAAAAGGCCTGTGATTGCCAAAAGTCTCTGGTCCAAAAAATCTATAGCTGATGAACAGTATCTGAAAGGTATAGCCAAAAGAAATGGGAAAACTCCAGCAATGACCTGACACAGGACTGAAGAGATGCATCTGGTCCTTCAGTTGACCCATCTACTGTTTGCCCGAAGCCTTATCGGAAATGGTTTCAGTGGAAAGCTTGCTGTCAAGAAGCCATTCTTATGCAATTTCCCCCTTGGGATTAATAAAGTATTTGGATTCTGATTCTTTAGGAAGAAAAATGGGAAGAAAAGGCTGAGTAACGCTAAATTACCCAAGAACTGGGCTGAAAATCAGTGGTAACAGGACTTGTCTGTACCTCAATATTATTGAAGCAGTGTGGGATCATCTTGACAGAGAACAGAACAAAAACAGCCAACATCCAAAGAAGAGCTTTACAATGCCCTTCAGGAAGCCAGGGGAACTATTCCTGAAGACAAGTAAGCTTGCCTAAGAATTTAGACTGTGTTGAAGAATAAAGGTGGTCATATCAAATATTGACGTTCAAGACTTTTGCACATATACCTGTACTGCTCAGAGTACTTAAATAGATCATGAGTTCTTTCTGGGTTTAGAATTCTGTGGAGAAGCACCTGAATCATTTACAAACAATGCCTCAATTAACATACATTGTCTGCAATGAAACAGCTAATATCATTCCCTACCAGTCTAGACCACATAAGAGGACTGTAAGGTAGATCACATTTATATACAAGTGAAAAAAAAAAACTCATGGGAATATTTGAATATCTTGAGGGGTGTGGTCTCACAGATGTTAAATAAAAAATAAGGAACAAATGTCTTCCACAAGATATGGTCATCTAATAATACGGTCTGTTATGGAAATTTTGCAGAGATCTGAAATAAATTGAACACCCAGACAAGATCAAATGTCTTTTTGATATTTTAATATTCTTTGCAAGGGGGTGAGAAAACAAATTCAGTACACCGTAATGGCCTGAATAGTGTCTGGCCCAGAGGAAATGTAAACACAAACCATTTATATAAAAAACACATATCAGAGGCAGATAATGCAAATCCAAACAATGTCCTCACTTAGAGCAACTCAGGGTTACGGGTGGGTGAAAACCAGCTTCAGAAATTTTCCACACAGGGCTAGGTCATGAAGCCAAGATAAAACAATGCCACTAAGATTAAGTCAGAAACATGGGGATGATGAAAAATTAAAACGAAAAATGCATAAATTCAAAATTTCCCATCACACTGTGCAGTATTTGTTGGTGATGAATTCCCACAGACACAATGCCTTTAGTTTGTAACAGTCTTGTCTTAATAAAGTAAAATAAGTAAAACTGTTTTTTACTTTCAACCAATAGAAGAAGAGTTAAAAGAAGAAAAAAAAAACAACAAAAATGACTGGCCATACTACAAAAAACAGCAGCAAAAATGGAAAAATAATAGCATGTTCAACTGATAAAAATTGGATTACTGCCTTAAGGCAACATGATGTCCCCATCTCTCTGAGGAAGCCACACAGCTGAGATCTCATGTTGTGACACATGCAGCTCGCTATATGCAGCCTCAGCGTGTGAGGTAACCTCTATCCCCAGGCCTTGATGGAACTACTGGACTGGACTGCAGTAGAGCCCTCGACTGATAGCACCTTTTGTAAGAG
This sequence comes from Etroplus canarensis, assembly GCA_015106775.1. Classification (NCBI taxonomy): domain Eukaryota; kingdom Metazoa; phylum Chordata; class Actinopteri; order Cichliformes; family Cichlidae; genus Etroplus; species Etroplus canarensis. Next base: position 10,063 of record VUQH01087963.1, read on the forward strand.
CTGTAATGTTCAGGTGTCCTGGTGAGGTAACAGCTTCACACTGGTGGTGATTTTAGAAGCTGAAGTTACCTGTCTATGTGAATTGCTCAATCATCATTTTTTCCTTTGAGTTTGTCACATTCACAAGCAATGGCATGTCCATCAAATGCACACATGCAAGTACAGCATGTGTGTGTTTCTGTCTGTTCTTTTGTTATTCTATGTGTGTCGAGCCTCTGGGAGGAACATCAATGTCTGTTTCATGGTGGGGGAGTAGACTCAGTCATTATAACACCATGTGGCCTTGTCTAATTGTCTCATGGTATTTTTATTACCATTCTTCTCTACTAGATGAAAGCAACTGGAAATAGAGCCAAGAAGAAGCCACTGTTGTTTTTAAGTTATATCTGCATGCAAAATTTAGGATTCAAGGTTGGAGAAGTGAGCTAGATCAAATGCCACAACAAAAAAGGTGGTATGGTAAAGCTGAACGAGAACGAGAGAGATGGGAAGACAGATATTCATAAAACATTATTATCTTTTAAAAAATAAGATTAGACATGTTAAGGTCAGTGTAATAATATTCACACCTGAGATTTTCATGACAGCCAGATGTGAGAAACTAGACACAGCTGTCAGTGTGATCACAAACTATCACTCTGACATCACCTAAAAAATAGACAGAAGACGAAAAACAGTGATGTTTCCCTTTCCTTGTGGGAAGACACAAGTTAAAGGCAATAACCATATGAGAACTCTGTTACCTAATCACTAGGCTCTCTTCTCTGTTTCCCCCTCTTTATTTTCCTCTTGTTTGGGCTCATTTCCAACATTTCTTTTTCTTCTTCTTGTGTCCTGTCAACACCTGCCATATTCCTCTGACAAGTTATCATTAAGTGCAGAGAGAAATTTATTTTAAATTGACTACTGAGGGCTCTCTAAGACTGTTTGTGCAATACTGACAAGTTTTTTTTTAATTAAAGTGGCAAAACAAACATGTTTTCCTGCAGAACAAAACAATAGAGTTCCTTTGAGAGTGTCTAACTGTGAATCGTTGATAATGGCTGTAGTACATTGCAAAAAATTCACATTGGACAGCCATGACATAAATGTAAACATCAAAGCAATACAGGCATAATATAGTCTATTCCTGTATGTTTTGTAATGCACATTTCGTATACAATGGCACATGTTTTGCAATTTTCTCTTTGTGCAGCAAAACAGTAAATTTTAAATTAAAAACTCAAAATGTAATCCGACTGCAGACTTTCAGATTTAATTCTGTTTGACAAGAGAATTACATTAACTGTTTAGAAATTACAGTAATTTTTATATACACCCCATACACTCCTCAAAGCTGAAAGTCACATAATGCAGGAAGTACTTGAAAGTAAAAACCCAATTTCCAGAAAAGTTTTTTCCAAAATGTTTCAAAAATACAATCAAAACTCAAATCTGTAACATGTGAACCTTTAATTGGAAAATTACAAAGAAAATATTTTCAAAAGTTCGAAAATACTGCCCAAATTGATTGAATTTTGTAAATGTAAACTAATTTAGAATTTGATGACTGTAACACACAAAACAAAAATAGGATCAGGTTTAGACATATTAAGCAGTCTAAATGGTAGTAGGTGAGGTATTGTCATTGGGTTTGAAAATAGTATCGCTCAAAGGCTCACAGTCTTTGCAAGCAAGGATTGGTCACAGCTCACCTCTTTATGCTAGAATTTGTGAGAAAATTGTTATCACTTCAAAAGGAACATTTAACAATGCAAAATTGTATAGAATTCAGCTCTTTAAGCATCTACATTGCATAATATTGTGAAAATATTCAGGGAATTTGGAGACATCTCAGGGCGTAAAGGGCAAGGCCAGAAACCACTGATCTCTGACCCCTTAGGCGACACTGCCTAAGAAAAGGTCTTGCTACAGTGATAAATAAAGCCACCTGGGCTCGAGAGTACTTTGGAAACCGCTGTCACTTAACAGAGTCTGTTGCTGCATCTAGAAATACAACCTGAAACTGCATAACTCTAGGAGGAAGCTATAAACCAACTCTATGCAGAAACGCTGCTGAATTTTCTGGGCCTAACCTAATCTCAGATGGGCTAAAAGACTGTGAAACTGAATGATATCGTCAGATAAGTCCATATTTCAGCTGATTTTCTTGAAAAAACAGACTTCGAATTCTCTGTTCCAAAGACAACCATTGTTATCAGTGAAACATACAATAGCAAGCGTCTGTGATGGTATGAGGGTGCATCAGTGCCCAAGCCATGGCTGAGTTACGTGTATCTGAACGTACCATTGGCTTTGAGACCTATATTAGTATTTTGGCAAACTATGTGCTGACATCAAGGTGATGTCTCTTCCTGGGATGTCGATGCTTTTTTCCAGCAGGACAATGCCATACCCCTTTCTGCAAAGCTACTGCAGTGTGGCTGTGTAAATTCAGATGGAACACAAGTGACTGGCCAGCAACCAGCTCAGATCTACTGTATCTTCTGTTAAAAATGTATGGCATATTATCAAGACCAGAATCAGGTAATGTACCGCAGACTACTGAGAAGCGGAAGCGTTATATAAAAAAAAAGTGGCAAAACTGCGTTAATTAGTGTCCTCACTTCCAAAATGATTGAAAAGTGTTATTAGAAATAAAGGTGATGTAATTAAAATACCTCCATCCCAACTTTTGTTGAATGTGCTACGCCATTAAGTTCTAAATTTGTGTATACCTACAGAATACAATTAAGTTGGTCAGTAAGGCTACTGAAAATCTTTTATTTGGGGTCATTTAGAAAAAAGGTCATGTGAATTAAAATAGTTTATCTCAAAAAAATTCCCACTAATCTGGAAATGTTTTTTCAACAAGCTCACTACTAGGACTGGTTTAATAAATTTTAAACACTGATTATAGTTATATGGAAAAAATCCATGATTTAAACAATTTAAAAGCGGCAAAGTAAAAAGTAATAACCATCTGTGTAACCTTTATTGCCCTAGCCTAAAAATGCAGTGCATTTATTTAAACAGATTGTCATTGCCATAACTAATTTTAAGTGATTTTAAGTGATTTTCAAGTAATTAACAATTCTACATTAACTAACTCCTGCCTGGTTGATTCATGTTATTCTTAAAACAAACATGATAAAAGCTGATTCTGTAAATTCCATAGTGGTTTAAACATTTCACTTTGAGAGACAAACATGCTTGAACAGTCACACTTAATACTTTAACTGCTAGTGGGAATAAATGACATGCAAATAGATGATACACATATTGAATCATACTTATTACAGTTTTTCATTAGCATTCAGGGCACTTGGCAAGCTTTCATGAATTCTTCATTCACTAGGAGATGTAATGAAGTCTTTCTTGCAATTTGGCCCATCAATAATTAGGAAACCTCCCTCAATGGTCTCTGGAAATAGTGGCTGTGAGAAATCCTATACCATTAATATTGCATTGAACTCTTTCTGGCTTATTAGCATGGCTAGGTCCTTAATGAGCCAGTAGTCCTTAGTATTGTCAATATTTTATCTTTATGTACTTTTGTCGATTGAAAAGGGACTTCAAGCATTAAGGTTAATGACCCTGGACACATAGGTCAAGAAGGCCTTGAAAAGTTTTTTTTTTTTCTACAGAAGCATAACTCACTTAAAGAAAAAATTAGATGAAAAAAACTTGTAACTGAGTCTGAGTATAAATACTTTTCAAAGTTTTGTGTCACTTTTGCCACAGTATGAAATCTTTTTTGTCAGAGTGATACAACAGCTGAAATTGCATCCCCTGGTGTGACATCATGCAGTTATGTAAAATAAAACTGCTTTAAATACATGGCTGCTTAATTTCCCCTCACTCTTATTTGAACCTGGTTGAGATCCATATGGGTGCTTGTGTTCTGCAGCACACAAAAGAAGTCTTTCATTTCCAGGCTGAATTCTAATCAAAACTCTCCCAGTAATTACTGAGTGGAAAAGTCCAGGTACTGGCAAGAGAGTCGGGGGCATTCATACACTCTTTAATGGTACCACTTGTTTATAATCCTGAGTCCTCCTACACACACTATTAATGGGCTTCACATAGTCCAGTCATGAATATGTATTCTCACCTTGGCTGATGGTTTCAAAAACTAGACCAGAGAGTGAAAAGGAACAACAAATAGTGTCTCTCTCTGTAATTGGCTGTCAGCAAAGGTAATATGCAAATATCAAGCCTTTCTACCCACAGCATTGTATTGGATGTAGAGCTGCTTTTTGATATGTGTGAATAGGCCTTGATCAGACAGCAGTCACTTGAATTAATCTGCTGGACTTACAAAACTGCTTTAAAGCTTTAGTTCTTCAAAACAAAAGTTTTTTTTTCTGTACATCAGACTGATTCTTGATGTATTTTCTGTCAAAAATCATATCTTTTTTGCTACTAAATAAATAGAAAATTAACAGCTGCTGAGCTTCAAAGAAAGCACATTAAACGTGTGGTATCGAAAAAGATTAAGGTGCTGGGCAACACAAAAAGCAACCACAAATTTGAATAACTATGACCATTAATCATACATTAAAACACACCCAGTAAAGAAACTTTTCTCATTGTATGTCAAGACTCTGTCAGCATACAATGATGGAAAACAATAAAGATGTTATCCTCGACACAGTACTTTGACAGCTACTGAGCTGTCATTATACGATCATGAAGTCATTTCCATGCCTAAATTGAAAGCATATTATTATGACTAAATACAACAGTGAAATGTCAATCAAAGCCTTGCCATTATTGCCTCATATTCCATTGCCAAAGATACCCCCACAGTCTTGTTTCATATTTCTGTCCATTTTCAATCATGATCTTATAACCATCACTATGGGGGGCATTTCACAGCATGCAGAAACCTGGGCAAAATGTACCTATACACTTGGAAATTCTCAGACAATAATGATGTGTGAAATAATGTACTCATTTATAAACCATACAAGACAGGAACCTGATTTGAAGAAGTACAAATTATTGTGTCTTGATGCATGCTCAATCATCCAGGTAGGTAAAACTTCCAAAGTTGATTCTGTTCATCTGGACGTAAAGTTTCCGTGGGAGAAATGTTTCATCACTCATCCAAGTGACTTCTTCAGTCTCAACTGACTGCAGGTCTCCCCAACCTTATAAACAGTACATCAAGGTCCGTTGATCAAGGCCCACAAAAATCAAAGGCCATGAGCACCATCCACAAAGAGTTGGGGAATGGCTGCAATCACAGCGTTGTAAGACGGCGAAAGATGTACCCTTAGGCCCCCTCCTCGATTCAGAGACGGTCTTTCTCTTTTCACATATATGGCCTCCTTGACTCCCCGCTCAAACCAGCGTTCCTCCCTGTCCAGGATGTGTACATCTTCATCATTGAAAGAGTGTCCACTGGCCTGTAGGTGTAAATAGACTGCGGAGTCCTGGCCTGACAAGGTGGCTCTTCTGTGTTGTGCCATCCGCTTCGCCAGCGGTTGTTT
>VUQH01087964.1:0-19346 GCA_015106775.1 Etroplus canarensis
TGAGCTTCCTCCGCAGGGTTGCTGGACTCACCCTTAGAGACAGGGTGAGGAACTCAGTCATCCAGGAGAGGCTCAGAGTAGAGCTACTGTTCCTCCACATCGAAAGGAGCCAGTGGAGGTGGTTCGTGCATCTGATCAAGACGCCTCCTGGACGCCTCTCACTTGAGGTGTTTCGGGCACGTCCCTCTGGGAGGAGACCCCAAGGAAGACCCAGGACACGCTGGCTTGGGAACACCTTGGTGTCCCCCTGAAGACCTGGAGGAGGTGGCTGGGGAGAGGAAACACTGGGCTTCTCTGCTCAAACTGCTACCTCCGTGACCCGGAACCTCGGAAAAGTGGTAGACAACGGACGGATGGACATATCATATCACGATATTTTGCATGGCAAAATAATATCGATATAGGCATGCCAAATATCAATATCCTATTATAAAAACTGCAAGTACAAATGGAATTTTTTTAGTACAATAATAATAAAATCATTTGTTTTACAGATCATCTACGAAATCTACATATATTGTCAGATTCTTCAGTTGCTGGAGGGGCTGCAGAACTGTTGCTGTACAAGCTGCTCTGTTGAAAATAACCTCTTTACTTTGCACTGCCTTTGCAATGAAACTTTTGAGGGGGGGGACTCATTTGGGAAACAGTGGGCTGCTGAAGGCTGCTGACTCAAGACCAGCCCGGACCTGGACCCGGTGGTCATTCAAGACCTGCTGACTCAAGTGTATAGGCTTGCTTCAAAGCAAGCCTATACATTTCAGCAGATGTTTTTCCATCCACCATCCATACATTTTCTTCTGCTTATCCAGTTCAGGGTCGTGGGGAGCCTATCCCAGCTGCCGTAGGGCGAAAGGCGGGGTACACCCTGGACAGGTCGACAGTCCGTTGCAGAGCCGACACAGAGAGACAAACAACCATTCATGTCAATATTCACATCTACAGTCAGTTTGGAATCACCAAATAACCTAACGCCTTTGCGTGTCTTTGGACTGTGGCCATAGAGAACCCACACAATCACAGGGAGAACACCGCACCACCGTGTAGATTTTACACTGGATGCTCTTCCTGACACTGCCCTCCTATTTATCATGGCTTGGAACTCCTCCCAGTATCAAATCAGGAACCCTTTGCAGTTGTGTAAACCACTAAACAACCACACAACACGCCAATTCTACTAAAGATGTTCCAAAAGGGTTTCATCTTTTGGAGCATTTTGGGGTTGTTATGTAGACTGAAATCATCCAAAAACATTTTTGTATAAGGGTGTAAACATGCTTTTAATACTTTTAAAATGCGGGCCTATATGATTGCTTTTGTAGCCTGCCTCAAGTGGTCATTTGAGGAACTGCAATTTCTGTCACCCGCTTCATTTTTCTGCTCGAAAACTAGTAACTGTGGGAAGGAAGAACTCCCTTTTAACAGGAAAAGACCTACGGCAGAACCAGGCTTAGGGAGGGCAGCCATGAGGGGAAAGAGAAGAGAGGAAGGAGAGCAATAAAACATCACCGTTGTGGTCATATTATTATGGGGTAGTGACAGCGCTAATGTTAGCTTCGGGAGGCAGGCGTTCTGCGCAATCATTGAAGTCATTATAACTCGCAGCATTTTCAAGTACTTTTCAAGCGCTCCTGTTCTTTTTTTATTTCTAAAAGAATTTTCGAGCAATGTGACTGTAAAACCATGAACCTTCAGCATTACTAACAAGAGGACCCTTTAAGAAGCTTGTTCGTTGATTTGAGAAGTACCTACATTTCCATGTTTCTGTCTTCACATGTCAGCTCTTCACAGTTCATAAATTCAGTCTGCCACTAGAAATCTTATTTCTGTGCAGTTTGTGATCATAAAATGTGAAAACAAGCCCTATTATCATATCATAGTGTGTGTTTAAGTTTTAAGGATCATACTTTGTGTGTACTTTAGTGTGCGTTAGTTTCCATACTTGCACTACATCCATGACTATCCCTGCTGCCACCATGCCAAGGCCAGACACCAGGTAAGGCAGCAGGACCTGGGCTGCGATGATCCACGAGTTCTCCGGGAGGAAGCCGTGGGCCGACCGGGTCAGTTTGCACTTGAAGCCCCTCAGCCTCTTTCCCTGGAAACGCAGCTCCAGAGCCAGATGGGTCACCACCATGGCTGATCCCCGTTAACCCATCCCTGCCTCAAGCCGAGGTGTCAATTGGGAGGGAGGGAGGCCCACGAAGTCGGCGTTCAAACGGTTTGAGAAGAATGTGATAATCCGCTCAGGCTAAAGATTTACAACCGGGCCACAGAAGGCTTTCTTTTTCCAAGCTGTCTTCACGTCAGGCTTGTCGTTCAGTCACAGGTGGTGACAAAAAAAAAAAAAGAATTCAACAGGCCTGCTTTGCCCTTCACCTGGCACTCCAGCACTGACTGGGCAGCTACTCAAAGTGCTTTTGCAAATGGTGGACTAGAAAGAGGAATGGAACCTTTCATCCACTTCAATAGACCACACACACACATAAAGACACACAGGTCCACTTGACAGCAGGTCTGTCAGGCCTCTTCTGACACTCTGCCACTGACAGACCCTCACATACACACACACACACACACACACACACTCACTCCAACCACACACACACACACACACTCTCTCTCTCTCTCTCTCTCTCTCTCCTCATGCCTCACTCTTGAGCAGCCGGGCGGCTGAGGCTGAGCGCTGGAATCCCGGCCTCTCGCGGGGCCTGAAGAAGGTCCAGGTCCTGTGAGACAAGGACATCCAGAAGGCCAGCAGCTTCTTCTCAGCCCTCCCGTGCTGCCATTCCTTCTCCTCCCTCTCCCTCTCTTTCTCCTCACCGCTGTGGTGATGCTCTCTGTGAGTTTGGCTGCTTTGGAGCCCCTTCCTCATTTTGATGGGTTGGGACGCCGGGGTGTCTGTCCAGGCTGCGAGCTGTGTGACGGAGGCTTGTCCAAGGAGGCACGGGGGTTGCTGTTCCTCCAGCAGAGTTTCACCTCTGCTGCCGGATGGATCGATGAGTCGTGACAGAGCCCCGGGCCGGTGGGAGTCACAGCAAAAGTGATGAGGGAGTCGCCTGCGTATGAGCAGAAGTGACCAGACTGTATCGGGACCCCTCTTTCCTCCTGCTCTCTTTCAGATCAGTTCAGAGGATGCTGCAGATGTGCTCTCACCCTCTTTGATGGCTCCTCCTCCTCCTCGCTCTGAGTGGGTGACGCACTCGGAGCAGCAGGTGCTGTACCTGTCACCAACACGTGGAGCTGCTGCTGCTGCTTGGAAAGGACACAGCTTATCCTCTTTGAGAGGAGGACACACACACACACACACACACACACACACACACACACACGGTGCCACTGAGTTTTACAGAATCTCACAGATCATTACGTCACACATTCTTATGTAATTAGAGTTTCTGCATTACACAAAAGACATTTTAGCCAGGTCTAAGACAGAGATAACAATCCAGAGTTCTTCATAAGGCAAAACTGCTCTGGGGTGTAACAGAAAGATGGAATCAAGACGAGCTCTGACACTTTGTTCCAGTTTCTGACCTTTCCTGACTCCTTCGCTCTACAGTCAATGTGTTTGCATAATGTAATAAGAGGGAGCAACAGAAGCCTGCGCAGAATGCATAGTAGACCACATCCTCGCAGACACACAAACACAAGGACAGTGACTCAGCTGAAAAGTGTCCTTGAGACGTGGGTTGGTCCTCTGCTTTCTGCAGCTCCCCCTTCTGACTCAATCAGAGTCAGAATCAGAATACTTCACATTAATCCCAGAGGGGAAACTGCTTATATTACAGTACAGACACTCCATGAAGTTTATATATGTAAAAAGATGTACCTTCAGCTGCTCCCTTGTATTCTCCCCTAGGGGGTCACCACAGCCGATCAAGCCGTGTTGGTAATTTAGCAGAGGTTTTACGATGGATGCCCTTCCTGATACAACCCTCCATGGCGAGAGGTGCTTGTGTTCCCACCTGAAATTGAACCAGGGGCTCTGTCGCTTATAAGGTGAATGTGTAAAGCACTACACTACGGGGACACTCTGTTAAGTATATATATATATATATATATATGAATATATACAAACCCTATATGCAGAGAGTCCAGTGTGTAGCACAGGTGGTCCAAAGTTAAACATATTTACAGTATGTACACAGCAAGGCAGTAGGGAACAGTAGGGAACAGCCCAGGGGTCAAAGGGAGGAGCTGTGAAGTTTAATAGCCACAGGTAGGAGTGACGTGTGGGTCGCGAACGAACTGGTACAAAGACCCAGCTCTTTGAAGCGAACACTGGAAGTCCCAGCTGTTGTTGTTTTGAAATTAATATGAGGCAGAATGATATAACAATCTCCAGCTATGTGTTAAATATGTGTGTATATTGTGTATATGTATGCTGTGAGGGTAGACAAGGATCATACCACCAAGCAGGGCAGAGGACTGGGGTGCAGTAAAGGGGAGAGAGAACTGCGGTGCACTGCGTGAATTCTCCAAACAAAAATGATGAAAAGAAGTCGGCGTTAGATGCATTTTAACAATCTTGATAAAACAAAGGCACGATGTAAAATTTGTACAGCCAAGCTGTCGTATACCTGACACCTAAAAGTGTTGAATGCTCCTGTTTTGCACATTGTAATATAGCTCTTTATTATTTTATTTAGCATTATTTCTACTGTAAACAGGTAATTTTGGTTTTAATAACAAAGCACATTCACTTGAGTCCTGTATTGAATGCGCCTTTTTTCAGTTCTTTTTCTCTGCAACGTTTGTTGTCTTTACTGCTATTAATAAAAGAAAGGCCTACTCTTTAGTTAGGGGTGTGTGTTTAAATAAAAACTGAACATGTTAAAAGCAGTCCTTTTTAAAATGCCTATTTTTACAGGTGTTTCTATCTGTCTTGTGTAGCAGAGTTGTTCAACAAGCAAGTTGGCTGGCTGGTTTTATAGTGAAGTTGGTAAACACAATAAAAACAATTTAATATTAGAAGCTGTAATTTTTACTTTTAAATCCTTCAGTACAAATGATCAAATAATTTAAGTGATATATGTGCAGATCTACATATTATGAATCTAAAGCGTGCAAAATTTGACTGAATTATAAAATGTATATGTCGTAACACGAAGAGCCGTTTGGGAGCCGAAAGATCCGGCTCTATAAAAAGAGCCGAACTCCCCATCACTAACAGGTAGGAGTGGTTTCTGGTGATGTTCAGTGATGCACTGAGGTGGGAGGAGTCTACTGCTGAGACATGCTCTGTGCCTGTCCAGCACATTATGAATCATATATCAGAAATGCATTATTACAACAGCACAGTTAGACAGAAATGAATAAAATATAGAAATGAGTGAATACAAATGTCAATATGAATAAATATAATAATATCTCATATAGATAAATAAATGCTTTAAAATAAATATAGTGAATATATATATGGGGGCAGGAAATGAAGATTAAATATATGTGTAAAATTTGCTGTAATGTGAATAGAGCTGAAGACTGAGCTGTAACTGAAGTGATTGTGATGACTGTTTTCAGGCATGTTTCAGGAAAGTGATGGAGGGAAAAAAGGCAGAAAAAAACAAAGTAAGAGGGGTTGTAAGCTCAGGTCATCTGTATTCCACTAATGTACCAGCAATACACCAGAAGGCTTTTCTACGTCCCAAAGCTCATATTACTTTTTCAAACAAATGCTTGAAATGGCCCGTTGCTGAGTAGAGAGGCAGCTACTGTACAGCTTCTGTCAACACATTTCAGTGTCGGGGATGATCCACTGCTGCTCCGCTTCCTCAAGTAATACATTTAATGTAACAAAAAAGAAGTGGGAGCTGCTTTCAGACCAACATTTTTTATCAGAAGTGCTCAGAAACATAAAAGTAAAACCTTGGATTGCTATAAATACTTAGGACGTTGTCTGGATGCTAGACTATGGCGAACATTAAAGATTCACTCGCCATGAGATCTTGGTGCAGTCCACACACGCGTCTGATTTTTGATCTTATTTTGATATTGATTGTATGCATGTCTCTTCTTCTTCTTCTCTTTCTGTTTCTTGTATAAAAAAGTGGGACGCTCTGCTTAGTGAACAGAAGGGAGCAGCGCTGCGTGAGGTCATTTTACCTCTGTTCACACCCAGCTTGGAAGAACCGGGTTTAATACTTTGCCTACAAGTGGAACGAGCTACAAACATTATAGAGCTATATTCTCTGATGTCACTGGGACATTCAGATCGTTATATAAACTATCCTTACGTTTGAACATGTCTGCCTGCTTTTAAACTGTACGTCTGTTGTCCACTGGTCTCGCTTCAAAGATAACTCGATCTCAGTCAGGCAACCTGTTTAAATAAAGGTTTTAATAATAATGTCATTAATCCATCCATTTTCTGAAAAGCTTGTCCAACTCAGGGGGGCTGGAGCCAATCCCAGAGGAGGGGCACACCCTGGAAAGGTTTCCGGTCTTTCCCAGTGCGAACACATGGACACAGACACACCTACAGCCAAAGTAGAATCTCCATTTTACTTAACTGTGTGTCTTCTGACCGTGGGAGGACGCCAGCGTACCTGGAGAGGACCCACGCAGACACAGGCGGAACGTGCAAACTCCACGCAAAAGGCCCCCACTTGCTGTGAAGTGACGGCACGAACCACTGCACCACTGTTTCCCCAATAATGATAAGATGAAGAAGATAAATAAAATATAACAGCTGTGGATGCGCAATACCAGACTTGCTGCCTTCTTATTAACAAAACAGATGACATTTAAGCAGGTGTTATATTTTCTGCACCCATGAGTTTGCTACGGTCAACTTGGGTCCAAGTGAAGTAAATTTCATCACGGATGGTCCATATTGCCACATGCTTAGCAATTTTTTTGTTACCACATGAACTTGTCAGAAGAAACTTTACATTCCAATGCATCAACTGCGCATGTGCCCCTGGCAGTGGACTTCAAGCAGACTTCAGAGAAGAATACCAAGCATGACTACTCAGCTGTGGTGTCTCCAGCTGTCCATGTCTGCAACAGTCTTCTAACAAACTAACAGCAAGGCTTAGTTTTACAATGCTGCATTTGAACAAACTACATGAACAATGTTCTTCAGACAGACGAGAACAAAGTAGAGATGTTTGGCTGTAATGGACAGAAACTGGCAAAAGCCAAACACAGCATATTAGCACAAACAGCTCATACCAACTGTAAAGGATGGTGGTGGAGGGGTGATGATTTGCAGCCACATGACCTGGGCACTTTGCAGTCATTCATTTGACCATGAACTCCTCAGTATACCAAATTATTCTACAGTCAAACATGATGCCGTTTGTCTGGCAGCTAGAGATTGGCTTAAATTGGGTCGTGCAACGGGACAATGATCCCAAACACAGCAGCAAATCAGCAACAGAATGTCTGAAAAGGAAACAAGTCGTGGCGTTGTAATAGCCTAGTCAAAGTCCAGACCTCATCCTCATTGAAATGCTGTGGCGGGACGTTAAGAGAGCTGTGCATAAACCAGTCCCTGCAAACCTCAATGAACTGAGGCAACACTGAATGGAAGAGCGGGCCAAAATTCCACAACAACGTACGAGACTGATAGTCATAGAGAGCTACTGTAGCTAAAGGCTGCTCTACGAGCGACTGAATCGAGGGGTGCAGTTGACCAGTGTCAGAGCTTTTGCTCTTTGAGTTTTTGCACAGCCTTCATATTTCAAAACTGCCAAACCAAAAGCTAAAAGCATCAGTAAATTTTCTTTTTTCTTTTTGCACACAGTAAGCAAACAATGATATGTGATATGTAAAGTTGCACTATTATACAAAAGTTTTGTTCAGTAAGCCATACATTTACTTTTATCCACCAAGTTCTGAGAGAATGTTGTCGCCAACTCAACAAGTACTAAAAGTTTGGCCATTTTTCAAAATTGTTGTTCCAGCATGTTATCCAACTCCAAATTATTCTGGCACAATATGAGTGCCCAATTAATCTGGTAATTAGTCTGTTTGTAACTACAGATTCTTCTAGGTTGATTCAGAATTTAGCCGGCCTCCTTGTGGCTTTTTACTTCATGTTGTAGCATAAATTCTAATTCCTAAGAAATATAAAAATGTAATAATAACACTAAAACATTATTTTAAGGCAGAAATCTGTCACGAACAAAGGAATGATAAAATAGCATTTCATTCCAAGTGTTATTTAATACTGGACACTCTTTTCCATAGACAGACAGTTCACTTAGCAAGCTTTTTATTCATATTAGTAAACCTACATTTACAACTGCAAATTCTACCAGTGTTTCTCCTGACTTTGATGTTTTTATCATAGGCCTGTTTCACAGTTGTCCCATAGTTGCAGACTAGACTTACATTTCTGTAAGTTCTTGACTAATTGTATCTTATTGCCAGGACGTACTGATTGATTCACCTAGGTCGAGGTCACTTCATAAACCCAGCTGGTCACTGTGACCTCCAAATCCACCACCAGCTCACAGCTCAGTCCCTTCGCCTTAGATCAGCTCGGAGCTGCTCTAGTGTAGAACGGGGGTTTCTGCAGTGGTCACCAAACTTAACTTAATGCTTTTAAATACCATTTTAAAGCCACGTGGAATGCCATTTAATACCCTTGTCATGGTCAGACCCCCCAAGAGCACTGATGCCAACTATTTTTATTAACAAGTTCAGTCATTTACACTCCAAAAATGTGTTAAACTCACCGGATCCCGTCTGCTAGCTCACAAGTGCCTAAATTATCTTCTTCTAAGGCCTTTTTTTGTGTGAGAAGACTCAGTTCCATGAGATTTTTGGAGACCTGCAGATACCCTGCAAAAACCAACTGTCATCACAGAGCTGTTTGATTCAACAGTGCGTGTCACTGACCTGCACCCAGTCCAGTAGCATCCCAGCCGTCACCATGCCCAGCCCTGCCAGCAGGTACGAGGGCAGCACCTGAAGGCAGATGGCCTTACATGACTCTCTGTGGGAAATGTGAAGCTTCGGCTCTTCCATCTCTTCAGGATGTGACAGGACATCTGTACTGCGTCTGAGATCCACGTTTGTTCTGCAAAGCTGCCAACTGCCTGTGCAAGAGCCCGGCACTGTTTGTCTTCCAATCGGTCAACCTGTCCTCCACCCTTCTCATGTTTGTCTATGACAAATTCTGTGATCTGATGATATGCAGCCGACATGTGAAAGGTCCGTGGTTCAATGCCAGGTGGGGACGCAAGCCCCTCTCACCGTGGCGGGGTTGTGTCGGGAAGGGCTTCCGGCGTAAAACCTCTGCCAAATCATCAAAGCGGGTTAGTCCGCTGTGGCGACCCCTTGGGGAAAATGCAAGACAGCAGTTGAGGGTACGTGTATACTAACTGTCAGGACTGTGGTGTCGACCAAGAAGCAGACAGAACGATGATGTAGTTTTACAAGTTTTAATGATAAACAAGAAGTCAGAGAGAAATGCAAAGTCTGTAGGAGCAGTGAGGCCTGGGTTTGCTGTGGGTCCTCTGAGTGGAAGGTGAAGTGACAGACTGGAGGTTTATGCAGGTCATTTTGACCAGGATATGCCCTTTAATGCTCACATTAAACGAAAATGTAAGACTGCCTTTTTCATTTCTGTAATATCACTAAAATTAGAAACGTCCTGTCTCAGACTGAAGCTGAAAAACTAGTTCATGCATGTACTACCTCTAGGCTTGATTATTGTAATTCATTGCTATCTGGCTGTTCTAAAAGCTCCCTAAAAAGCCTTCAGTTGATCCAAAATGCTGCAGTGAGAGTACTGACAGGGACTAAAAGGAGAGATCTCCCTGTTAAACCCAGACCTGAATTTAAAATCCTTCTACTCACTTACAAAGTCTTGAACAGTCAGGCCCCATCCTATCATAAAGACCTCATTGTACCATATTTTGCAACAGAGCACGTCTCTCTCACAGTGCAGATGTACTTGTGGTTCCCAAAGTTTTTAAAAGTAGAATGGGAGGCAGAGCCTTCAGCTATCCTCTCCTGTGGAATCAGCTCCCAGTTTGCATTCAGAAAGCAGACACCCTCTCTACTTTTAAGATTAGACTTAAAACTTTCCTTTTTGATAAAGCTTACAGTTAGGCTTAGTTATGCTGCAATAGGTTCAGGCTGCTGGGGGGGCTTCTTATGAAGTGCTGGGCATTTCTTCTCCACCCTCCACTTTTCACTCCCCATGGCTGCTACTGCATGTCATTAAATGTTGTCTTCTCTCTCCCCTCCCCTCAGGGATGGTTGTCCCTCCCTGAGCCTGGTTCTGCTGGAGGTCTCTTCCTGTTGAAGGGGAGTTCTTCCTTCCCACAGTCACTACGTGCTTGCTCATAGGCGATGGTCTGATTGTTGGGGTTTTCTCTCACATCGAGTGGGTTGGGGTCAGATCATGAAAAAATTGGGGCTTTTCGAGGATATACCTTTAGTGGTCGCACCCTCTAGAGAGGCTGTTTTTTCTTTTTTTTTAAACCAACTTGGCTGATTAAGAATCATCGTATGTAGCGGTAAAGTTTACAGTAATGGCGGCAGAGGTCGGAGAAGAATGGCCATACTGATTCGAGTTGACGGGAAGGCAACAGTGACTCAAATAACCGTTAAGTGGTAAAGCATCTCGGAACGCACAATGTGTCAAACCCTTGAGGCAGACGGGCTACAGATGCAGAAGACTACACCGAGTGCCACTCCTGTGAGCTAAGAACAGGAATCTGAGGCTACAGTTCACATGGGTTCCCCAAAATTGGACAACAGCAGTTTGAAAAAACAAAACGTTGCCTGACTTTGATGCGTCTCAACAGGACAACGCGCCGTGTCGTAAAGCTCGAATCATCTCAAACTGGTTTCTTGAACATGACTGTGCGTTCAAAACATCTGAGGAATGTTTCCAGCACCTTTTTATAATCTAGACCATGAAGAATTAAGGCAGCTCTGTGGGAAAAAAAAGGGGGCTGTGTACCTAATGAAGTGGCCAGCTAGCGTAAATATATTAATATAAAATAAATTCTGATATACCAAGTTAAAATTTGTGTTAGAAAATCTGAATTGTGACACGTGATCTGTGTATTTCAGTATCTTCCTCTCTGTGTATGAGACTCCTTCCCCACACTATATATAAAACATACTGAAAATATTCAGCATATTTTACACCTTAATGTATGTTGATTTCAAGTCTGTTAGCTCCACGCAACAGTACCGCTTCAGCAACTGCAAACTCTGCATTTCACAGAGGTTTGCTGCCGCGGTATGTTTTAACCCTTTTTAAGCTTGTTTCAAGACTGCAAGAAAGGCGTCTTCAGAGAACAGAGACGGCCCGCTCCTGGCTGCTATAAATATTCACTCTACACCTCCTGTCCCTGGTTAGGGTCTCGTGTTATATGTCAAGGGCTGAGATCAAAGGGTGTCAGCCACAGATCGCAGTTTATCCTCCAGATCTAGTGGTCGGCGCAGTCCCAGTGGGTTTGCAGGCAAGTTGTGTTGCCTACGGAATGTTTTTTTGCTGGATTATCTGTAGCTTCATTAACAGTATTTTGCCTTGCTAAAGATATTGAGTCTGGCTTCACGTGGAATCTTGCTGGTATTTACTGGCCGAGGTGGTCTGTCATGTGGTTGCAGCTGGGTTCATAGAAAGTTCCGGATAGTGAACTGGGTCAAATGCGAGGGAGCAGCTCAACAACAGACCCTGCTGTGAAGGTGTGTTCCTGCTTGAACATGTTTATCATGGAGCAATTTTAGATTTTAAGCATTTGTCTGATGGCCTTGTCAAATAAGTGCAGTGTTGTCCAGAGTTAGTGATTGCTAGCAGGCTACTTGCATGGACAATGTGGGAATTAAATGCTTGGGTTATGCACTAGTTGCTTTTTTTTTTTCTCAAGGTGTGTCTATTGTGACCAAAATGCCTGGGGCTGCTGGTGAGAAGACCGGGACACGGCTTCAGCTAATGAGCGGCTCCAACAATGCATTCTCGACAAGAACCATCCGTCTTCGGGACCTTTATGATCCCAAGCCCCAAGCTCCCAATGCCCCCGTACAGATCCGACCTCCAGGTCCGAGGACTCCCCCCGTGAAGGAGTCCAGCTCAAAGCACAGCTTTTCCATCGATCCTCCAACCCAGGCCATCATCAGGAGGCGAGCTCAGTCTCTTCCGCTGTCTGTAGAGCGCAAGAAGAAAGTAAGGAGCGCGCAGGTACGCTTTGCGGACTCGCTTGGCCTTCAGCTGGAGGAAGTTAAGATCTTTAAAGTTCAAGAGCACCCCCTTATACCCCAACATGTTATGTTCAGGCTGCTGATGAGCTCTGAATTGGCTTTCGGGAAGTCGCTGGAGCTGTCACTGCCTTACTTCAAACCCTGCTTTCCTGAAAACATGGGAGCTCAGCTGGACTTCCTGACGCAGCTGTGCTCACAGAGTGTGTGTCTTGAGCAGGTCCTGTGTTCAGAGCAGGGGATAACGGGCACCATACAAGTGCTTAATTTAGCCTATGAGAAAGAGGTCACAGTGCACTACTCTTTCACCAACTGGAGAACACACACCAACACAGCAGCATCCTGGGTATCGAGTGTACACCGCCAGGGGTGCGACGCTCCAGAAGCTGACATCTTCAGGTTTCGCTTGCCCGTCCCGCCCTTCATTTTGCAGCCAGGGGCCATCTTGGAATTTGCCATCTGCTACCATGTAAGAGGATCTGATTACTGGGACAACAACAATGGCAACAATTACAAACTGTCATGCCACAGCTACAAGGTGAAGGTGCCAAGGGAGTGCGAGGATAGCATGCTGCATTTCACCTGACTGACCACATGGGGGAGCTGTAGCGCCAGCAAACAGATACACAACGGCTGACGTTCAACATGCTGCGCAGCAAAACGTCGCTTGCTATGTTGCATGCAGCTGTGGAATGTAACTAAATACAGTTACTCAAGTACTTTGCACAATTTTAAGGAACTTGTATTCTACTGAAGTTTTTCTCGCTTCACGTCCACTGCATGCACAGAAGCCAGTTCACTAGCAAGGGCCCCAGCAATGAGTGCAGTTTGGAGAAGGCCCCTTTGAGGATTGGTAGCAACTCCCTGGCCTGGAGGATCCTTCTACTACCTTCGAGAGAGGTTAATGGACAGAGATAAAGGGGATTGAGGGAAGGTGGGACACAGAAACAAGCAGGCGTTTATAGATGTACACCCAGAAGAAGAGTGTTTGGGGTGTGGTCCCACTCCTGAAACTCAGATTTAGTTTTTTCTTGTGTGAGACCTGTTTATCAGAGCTGAAGAGTTGTTGCAAATGGCTCAACCGAAAAAAAAACCCCTCTACTTCAAAACACGACTAACATATAAATTCTTCAGCTTATCGCTTACATACAGCCCAACCAGATCCCCAAAAGCTAAATGCTCGTCAAAGACTGTGTTTGTGTGGGACAATGTGGGACACTTCAACAACGCTAGGAGGCAGGCTGAAATTCTGATATGTAACTTTGGCATTTAGCTATTACCATTTGAATGCACCGTTTTGAACTCCCTTGCAAAATAAATACATAAGGAGTTTGTTGTTTGGTCTCATGTAATTGTCTTTTTATTCTCTTTCTATCCCAGTGTACCGGTAGTGTAGTGGCTTACACCTTCGCCCTCCGAGCGGAGGTCCCTGGCTTGATTCCAGGTGGGTACACAAGCCCCTCTCGCCGTGGAGGGCTTTGTCATAAAGGGCATCCGGTGTAAAACCTCTGCCAAATTACCAATGTGGATTAGTCCACTGGGGTGACCCCTTGGGGAGAATACAAGGGAGCAGTTGAAGTCTATAAATTATATTTTAGATAACTGTTATTTCAGATGCTGCTCTGTCTGGTAATCATTAGCATAACTCAGCATAACTTTAGCCTTCTTTTTTTTAAACCATCATGGCGCATACGATGTATCCGGAAAGTATTCGCAGTGCTTCACTTTTTCCACATTTTGTTGTGTTGCAGCCTCATTCCAAAACAGGTTAAATTCATTCGTTTTCATTCATTTAACAAGAATGGCCACAGAGTTAGGAGACAGTAGACCTGTAGTACAAAAAGGTAAATGCAGTTAATAAGTGGAATGTTCTTGGGTGAGCTGTAGTTACAGAATCATAAAGGCCTGCTGTGAAATTTAAAATGAAAACATTTTTTGGTGGTTTTTGTGATAAGAAAATGACTAGCCAACTGGTCTTAAGAGATATAATGTTATATTTGTAGGTCACTCTTAAAGCAGATTGGTTTTAGTATTGCTTTTTCTTACAGTCGTGGAGAGATGTAATTCAGTTTGAGCTTTTAAAGGTAATTTTTTTAAATTTCTGTGTTCGAAAATTGTTTAAAACCCTAAAATATCACCCGAAGCTTCCAAGAGAGTATGAAGAAACACCTTTAGGGGCAAAACATATGTGTGTATGGTGTCGAAGGGATACCAACTTAAGTTAAATGATGGTTCAGTTGTACTTTTGTGTAGTACTTGTAGCACAAGAAGGTGTTGTGAGATAATGTAACCTTTATTTAAAAAGGAAAGTGATTAAAACAGATTGTTATTTTCAGTGCTGGCCTGGAAGGAGGTTCTTGAGGAAATGAAATAATGACAAAGACAGCAAAAGTTTGAAAACACTTCCACTGGTGAAATGCTGCCCCTGGTGGAGAAAATATTCTCAATTTTTGCAACTTTTTTGTTTGTGTGTTAAGCCGCTTAACACTGACCTATGAATCATTCAAGCATAAAAAGGCACCAAACATGAGGGATGAACCAATTTTGTGTCTACACATGAGAGACGACTTAGTGAGGAACCAATTTTAGATTGTATCTTTACGCACTTTATTATTAGCAGCTTGTTGCAAAAACACATAATTTGTTCCCATGTCTTCATCTGAATTTATGAAAAATGCCAAAGATTGTAGAGTGTGACAAGTGTAAGACAGTATTTTTGCACCAACCAGGTGATTCCCAAAGACTTATTAGCCAAAAACATGGCGTTCCTCAGCATGCTGCGCACTGTGTCCTTAAAGTATCCTAGGAAATTGGACAAGTGGAGGACAAAAGAAGAAGTGACAGGCCTGAAAAACTATCAACAGCAGATAAACAGCATCAAAGAATCATGTCCTTAAGAAATCGGGAAGAATCCAGCAAAGACCTGGCATGGGACCTGAGAAGCATCTGGACCATCAGTTGATCCATCTACTGTTCACCAAAGCCTCATCAGAAACGGTCTCACTGGAAGTGTGGCTGTCAAGAAGCCATTCTTAAGGAAGGGAAACAGGGAGAAAAGGCTGAGGTATGCCAAATTACACAAGAACTGGACTGAAAATCAGCAGAAACAGGTCTTATGGAGGGATAGATCCATATTTGAAATGTTTGGTTTTGTGCGAGTGAGTGTCTACAGCCCTCTGTAAAACACGGAGGAGGCTCTGTCATGGTATTGGCTACGTTTCGGCCAGTGGTGTTGGAGATCTTGTCAAAATTGATGGAAAAGTACCATCAAGTCTTGATCCACCATGCAATACCATCTGGAAAGCATCTGATTGGCAAAAACTTCATTTTTAAGCATCACAATGATCCCAAACACACTGACAGTGCAGTGCAGTAAAAGCCAACCTAGATATACAAACACACAATGGAACACTATCAGTCATGCGTTGGCCCCCCAGAGCCCAGACCTCAGCATTACTGAAGCAGTGTGGTATCAGAGAACAGAACGAAAGGCAGCCATTATCTAAAGAAGAGCTTTGGAATGTCCTTCACCATACCTGGAGAACAATTCCTGAAGACTACTTAAAGAAATCACAAGAAAGCTTGGCTAAGAGTGTCAAAGAATGAAAGGGCTCATACCAAATATTGACTTTCAAGCTGGTTAGAATTGCACAAATTCTGTTTTTGCCTTATGTGCTGTATTTCCATTCATGTTTGCGTGAAATTCTTGCGAGACTTTTGGCCTTTAAGGAAGGCGGTGGATTATGATGGATATGAACGGCACGGTGCCACTGATGTGATTCGATTGGCTTTCTTTGTATGTTTTCAGGAAATTTCACGTAACTCTGGCATTTAAAAAAAAAAAAAAAATACACCAGAACCCTCACCTCCAGTTTATAATGCAGGCTTCATTTTGAAAATACCTGATAAATGAACGGAACTGGCTGTGTAACCTTAAAATACGCTGCGCTCCCGCTGGGCCCCTTGCACAGACTCACAAACGAATCTGCCCACTTTGCTCTTTAACAAGCCTGGTGACCCATTTTCATCACTGACAGCCCAAGCCATTGCATCTTAGCGCAGAAGCAGCACAATGTGGTAACAGTCCATTCTCTGTGCTGATTTCACACAAGCGAAGCGGACTCTGTGAGCTGCTGGCTACATAAGCAGCTTGACCCCATTCCTCCGGAGCTTGTTTTGTTGTAGAGAGGGAGAAATGTTGGCTCCGACCTCCGATCGCAGACAGCGCTGACCTTTGACCGAGAAGTTTCCATAAATATGAGAGCCCAGATTCCAGAGCGCTTTCTGGCAGGCGGTGGCGTTTGGCTCACAGGCGGCCATTTTTCCACCTGCGTTAGTCACCGCAGCTGTGTGGCGTTCTTTAAGCATGACAGCATCCACGGCATGTGACCACCAGAAACCTCACACAGCATATCAGGCCTTGTTTTACCACACACCCATCCATCATGTTTTACCAGAATGTTTCCAATTCATTTCTTTAGTGCTGCTTTATACAAATAGATTTTGCATTGTGGTTGTTATTGAAGTATTATTTTCTGTAGACGAGGGGAAATATTCATTTTCCAACAGAGAAAACTACTGTAAATTATAATGTACCTCCAGCTGCTCCCCTGTATGTCCCCAAGGGGTCGCTGCAGCAGATTGGCAGAGGTTTTATTTACACCATCCTGATGCAACCCTCCATGATGAGGGAGGCTTGTTTCCCCACTTGGAATTAAACCAGGGACCTTTCACTAGTAAGGCAAATGTTTAAACCACTACACTACAGGGACACTATAAACTACTGCAAATTATGATGGGGTTTCTTTTTTTTTTTTAAATAGTCCCTCAGCTTAAGCACCAATCCCTGACTCAATACTATTTCTGAAAAAAATCATTAATGCTTCAAACATATTCAGCTGGTCTAATAAGAGCATGAGAAAACAATATGATCATTGCATAAAACAACAAAGAGAAAATATTCAGGCTCTTTTTACAGGATTCAGATTCATTATGGTCATTTGTAGAATGGGATGGCATAAAAGCTCCTGTTGGTGTAAGGTGTAGAAACCACTTTTCATCTTACATTGCAATCAATACAGTGTACACACACTATATGGACAAAAGAGCTGGGCCACCTGGTGACTGTGGGAAGGAAGAACTCCCTTTTAACAAGAGGAGATCTCCGGTAGAACCAGGCACTGCCTTGCCCAGATGGGGGTAAGGGGAAAGAGAAGAGAGAAAGGAGAGCAAAGAGAGACACAGAGCAGCAGCCTAGGCCTACCGACACCTCACCCTCATTAATAAGGAGGCTGGTCCCTGTTTGAGACTGTAACGGCTTCCACTCTTCTGGGAAGGCTTTCTACAAGATTTTGGAGTGTGTCTGTGGGAATTTGTGCCCATTCATACAGAATAGCATTTGTGAGGGTCTGGCTCACAATCTCTGTTTCAGTCCATCCCCAAAGTGTTAGATGGGGTTGAGGTCAGGGCTCTGTGTGGGCCAATCAACTTCTTCCACACCAAGCTCATCAAGCCATGCCTTCATGAACTCAGAGCTCAACGACACCGCTTTGTAACTTTACATGGTCTGTCACTTCATGGCTGAGCTGCTGTGGTTGGTGGAACATCTAGGAGGGAAGTAATTTCACAAACTGACTTGTTGAAATTGCGGCATCCAAATACAGCACCACACTGAAATTCAGTGAGCCTGTTAGAATACCACGCATACCACAATTTGTAAAGGCAGACTTTCTGTGGTAACAGGACTGAATGAAACTCCTGAATTCAATGATTAAAGGTGTAGCCCAATACTTTTGTCCGTATAGTGCACTTATGTAAATCCTATATCTTGCTTTTCTTTATTTTCTGTCATATACTGTTATAATATTGTATATTTATATGAAACATAACCAAAGTTTCAAATAATAAGGTGAGCGGATGTTTAAATGATCCCCGTGAATCAAAGTTCAGGCCTCAGTTTTTTCTCTTCTTGACTCCGTATGATGTCACAACAAGAGGACACCCCTAATATGGTCATTTTCTTCTATGGGCAGGTATATATGATTAATGTGTGTGAACGAGACCATCCACTCTTCACTCACTCCAGGGATGCTGATATGTTTGTGGGACACTAGATGGCGTAATTGCACAGGCTGAGTTTGAGGATTTCCCATTGTTGCTTCTGGTGGAGCTCAACTATGTAAGCAAAAGTGCTGCATTCCCAAGCCTTTAAATGTAGCAACCAAAATGCACCAAAACAGTTGGAGCAGGTGCGTTTTAACGCATTACACTGTGTGCACATTTATTAGGCAAGTTGCATTTTTGAGGATTAGTTTTAATTAGTTTTTTTTTTTTTTACATGCTGTTATTAAAATATCCATCTTGGGATGCCAAGTGAAAGGGACACTAAACAAATAAGGTCAACAACTCATTTTAAAAATATATATATACAAAAAGTATATTAAAAAAAATGGTCATTTCAAAATGTTAATAAACCTCAAACCTGAATATTTAAGGAAGTGAAAGTGAGGTTTTGGCTTTTGTGCGAGAATATCTGTGTGTGCACAATTATTAGGCAACTATTAGTGTGCAGAAATATTACACAACTCAAAGAAAAACAGAAATATTGCATCTCACTTTTTTATTTTCATCTGTTAAAGTGAGAATAATAAACAAACAACTCAAACTTTACAAATAAACATTTTTGACATTTCAAAAAATAAATAAATCAGAGACTAACAAAGCCACCCTTCTTTTCAGTAACACTCGGAAGTCTTCCACCCATGGAGTCTGTCAGTTTGTTAATCTGTTGACCATCAACTTTTTGTGCAGCTGCAACCACAGCCTCCCAGACACTGTTCAGAGAGGTGTACTGTTTTCCTTCACTGTACATCTAATGTTTAAGAAGGCCCACAAGTTCTCAGTAGGGTTTAGGTCAGGTGAGGAAGGGGTCCATGTCATTATTCTTTCATCTTTAAGGCCTTTACTGGCTAGCCACACAGTGGACTTTGATGCATGAGATGGAGCATTGTCCTGCATAAAAATCATGGTCTTCATGAAAGATGCAGACTTTTTCCTGGACCACTGCGTGAGGAGAGTGTCTTCTAGAAACTGGCAGCAGGTTTGGGAGTTGAGTCTGAGTCCGTCTTCAACCTGAAAAAGGTCCAACAAGCTCATCTTTAATAATTCCAGCC
>VUQH01087965.1:0-35999 GCA_015106775.1 Etroplus canarensis
ATCTTGGGGAGGGACAGGGTGGCAACGTTGTATGTTTGTGTGTTGATCTGTCCGAAAACTAATAAAAATACTTGGATAAATAAAAAAAAGATGTGTCATGATAATACTTAAAGGCTCCTATATAAGGCTTCGATGTCTACAGTGTGGCTGCTGATGGACAATTGTGGTTGACAGCTCACTCACCTGCTCCCCTCCACAACTCTTGGACTATCACTGAGGCTTTCAGAGCTTTATTAAAAGAGTGAACCATAATTTTTCTTCAGAAAATGCATTTTGCGCTGTTTGTGGTTGATATGTTACACTAACAAGAACACTCTCAAAGGAAACATTTTAGTAAGTTTAATGTTTGCACTTGCATTTGTGTTGCTTTTAAGTATTTTTGCTTCAGTTGTGCTCCAGAAAGCGAAAGGCAGCACTCTGCTGTCCTTATTTAGTAAGACTAGGTACCAAAAGGAAAAGACCAGCCTTTTAACCATCTCCAATGTAAATGTGGGTGACATTACACCTTGCTAAATTGTTCTTCGTATACAATCGATGTATTTATTAGAAATGGTCAAAATATATTTTTGTGTGACTAAATATTTTTAAGGTGTACCAACAACAAATTGACTTACAACCCCAATTCCAAAAAGACTGTGATACTGTGCACATATATAATCTCCTAAAACAATACTTTATTCTCAAGAGAACACAGAAAACATATCTAATGTTGAAAGTAAAACATTTTTCTTATTGTATGAAAAACATTAGCTCATCATGAATTGGATGACAGCAGCATGTCTCTAAAAAGTTGAGACAGGGCAACAAAAGGCTAGAAAAGTAAGTGGTACTAAAAAGAAACAGCTGAAGGAACATGTTTTAACTAATGAAGTTAATTGGCAACAGCCCGGCAATGTGATTGAGTATAAAAAGAGCACCTTAAAGAGGTAGTCTTTCAGGAGTAAAGATGGACATAGGTTCAGCAATCTGCAAGAAACTGAGTCTACAAATTGTGGAGCAATTTCAGAATAATGTTATTAGCCCCCTGTTCAGAAGCCAGCATTTCTGATGGTATGAGGATGCATTAGTGCTTATGGTACTGGCAACTTGCACATCTTAAAAAGGCACCATCAATGTTGAAAGTTATATAAAGGTTTTAGAGCAACATACTGTATGCTCTATTCCAGACAATGTGTTTTTCAGGGAAGGCCTTGCATATTTCAGCAAGACAAGTCTAAACCACATGCTACAGCTATTACAACAGCATGGCTTCATAGCAGAAGAGTCTGGGTGTTAGACTGGCCTGCCTGCAATCCAGACCTTTCACCAACTGAAAACATTTGGCACACCATGAAACACAATAACACAATAACAATGATAAAGAAGACCCAGGACTGTTAAGCAACTGGAATCCTATATCAGACAAGAATGGGGCAACATTTCTCTCCCAAAGGTCCAGTTGCTGGTCGCCTCACTTCCCAGAAGTTTACAGACAGTTGTTAAAAGAAGCCACCCCGGTGACAACATGGACATATCCCAACTTTTTTGAGATGTGTTGCTGCCATCAAATTTAAGATGAACTAGTGATTTCATAAAATAGTAAAATGTATTACTTTCAACATTTGATATGTTTTCTATGTTCTTTTGTAAATAAATTATTGTCTTATGAGATTTGCAAATCATTGTTTTGTGTTTTTATTTATTTTATTTATATTTTATGCAGTGTCCCAACCTTTTTGAAATTGGGGTTGCAAACTGAAACATAGGTCCAGTCCCTCGATCGCCTCAAGCAAGTACAAAAACAAAATAATAATTTTTCACTATTATAACAATGTATTTCAGCATTTTAAGAAATAATCAGAAATGGATTCATGGTCAATCACTCCAATCAGTTATTTCAAAATGTAACCTATAAGAAGACTTGATGATCACATTTCTGACAGCTTAAAGAAGAAATGTTGATACTAGATGTTAATGCAATGTTATTTCATGTTATTTGTATGTCACGTTATTTATATGATGCTGGTCACATTCTAAAAATGGCTCTTTTGTTTGTTTTCTATCTGTTTCTCTTCCTGCATTCTTTTCCATGTCAAAGTCAGACACCTGTATCCCTAAGGCAAAGCAGTCATTTAGCAGCAGTTCACAATAAAAACACATAAACATGAGCTAAGGGGATCCCTCTTAATGCCTGAAGGAGGACCTAGAAAACCAATAATTTGACAAAAAGACAAAAAGACTTGTGTTTTACTGTATATGTAGACCATAAATGCAAAAAAATAGTAGCAGCATTCAGAGATGTAGTCACTGAACCATAACCAAACAATTTTTGTTAAACTGTCTTAATGGGTTAGAAATAAAAATTTAAATCCTACAGAAAAAATAGATTTTAAGACCTTCATTTAATTTTACTGGACATGAATAAAATGTTCAAGAAGAATCCCTTTACAATTGGCTTAGCTATCGTGATTTTTTTATTAATTTATTCCAATGACTGCTTACTCTCTACAGCTATTAATTTAAAAATCCTGTCTTAACAGGAGGAATAACCTATTAGAGCTATTGTACAACAGCAACATTACAAAAAACCAGCCTAAGACAAATCTTGCATCTTACCTGATACATTGTGAATCTGAGTGACCTCACTGCCAGGTTGGGTGGTACCAGTGATTATATCATCAATTCTTGTGCTGTCTGATGGGGTAGATGACCCGTCCCATTGGCGTGATCTAGTAGGTGGCAGACCCTCTAAAGGCAAAGCAGTCTCAATGTCATCATAGTCAGGACCATAGTCTGCTGTTGAACCAATTTTAATGGTTGGAGCTGATGGTGTCGATTTTGAGGAGCTCAAGATTTCCTCACGGATAAGCTCAGTGGATTCTGCTGGCATGTCAGTGATGTCTGCGGTGAACACTGTGGTGATTCTAGAATCCAGAATAGTTTCTGTTGCCTCCCCTTCAACAAACATGAATTCTGTGCTGACAGAACCATCTGGTATGGGGACATCAGGTGGGATTGTGCTGACCTGAATCACTGATTGATCATCTGGCTCATCAACAGACACTGTGGTGTCAGTGCTTTCCATTGTGGTTGTCTCACTACGGTGGGAAGTAGTTTCCACAAAGGTTGCATATTGATCATGAATGTAAAATTTTGGTGTCACTGTTACATTGCCAGCATCCTCATCTCCATCTCTGATAGTGGGTGCAACTGTTGTGATTAACTCTTCTTCATGGCCTGGCGAAATGGGGCGAGGTGGAGTCATGCTGGTGGAGAACATAGATGGAGGATTTGTAGGAGAGTCTGGAGAAACTTCAGCTTCTGATATTGTTTCAGATGTTGGGGTCGTCAGAGTGGTGGTACTCTCCAGTAAAGGGATGGTGGTAGTGGAACTGTTGATGGTGGTGGTGGTGCTTTCTGCCACAGACACATCCACAAAGGAACTCTGGCTTAATGGTATTCTCCTTCCTATGCAACGTACATAAGGACATAATAAGAAATTATAAATAAACAGTGGGGAAACCATAAAATGTAATTTTTATACTCTAATTATTGTTTATTTTTTTGTATTTGTTTGTTAGTTTTTTAGTGTAAAATTCTAAGCCTAGGGTTATTTAAACAGTGGAGCTTTCAGTTGGCTAGAATGCCATTTCTATCACATCACTGAGCCAGATAGTCCAGATTCATTTTTTTCAGTGCAAATATTTTACAAACACTATACTGATACAAGTTAATATGCTCAGTTAAAAACAGTCATATAGCAGATAAATTGTCCGTCACTCTATTAAGTATATTGAGGTAGCAGTTTGTGAGACAAGTCACATAAGTTCGCTGCAGTCAAGTAGTAACATCTAGAAAAAGAGTTTGTCACTACATTTGAATATCCAGAGTTAAAATTTTCCTAGAAACCTTAGTTTCAAGGACTTCCTCTCTTAAATCTTGATATTATTTATATCTAACGATAACAGTCATTCATGTAGTGTTTTCAAAGAAACAGTTCAACCAAAGGTACAAAACAAAGTTATACTGTGTATTAGATAGGCTGGAAAATAAATAAAGTTAGCTTAATCCAGTGGTTCTCAAACTGGTGGAGCACAGAGCTGCTGCACATGGGGTGCGGACAACCAGGTGAAAAATATGAAGTGAAACTAAAGTGAGTAGATATGTTTTTTTAAGGAAAAAGACACAAGATTTTGCTAATGCTATTGCACTGATTATATGCACCTTTATTTAAGAAAATTCAATGCAGATCCTTTTATATTGTTAGCGATTGATAAAATTCTAGGGCGTGGGGCATGGATTTTGGTGTAGTGTGGGGCATGAACTTACTTGAGATTCAGAAGTGGGTCATGCCTAACAAAGTTTGAGAACCACTGACTTAATCAGTGAGGCTTTTCTATGAAAAATCAAATGCACTTTAAATGTCATTATGAACTTTCCCTGATCTGTGGGAAAAGGTAACCATGACCGTACAGAAGAAGAAATGTTATATAAACTGTAAGTAGTCTTGTGTTATAATTTTGTTAGAGGTGTCCTAAATGCTTTATTCCTCTACTGAGCCCAACAGTTTATTTGCTTATTTATGTATTTTTACCTGTCATTGAGGAGGAGCCCCTGATTTCTTGATTTCAGTAAGGGTATTTAAAGTTGTCTAAAGTAATTAGTCATAACTTCTTTTAACACTTTTGTGATTCTCTTGAGTTCTTTTCAACCTCATTGTCCTCACGTGTTATCTCATTTACTCACACTGTAACAGTTTTAGAAAGCTTTCCTCTGTGGCACAGAAAGACTCTGCAAAGGCAGCTGTTCACCATTACGTAGCAGACCCCTTTCCTCATTAAACTATCTCTGATGTAAGGTGTGAGACATGATTTTCCCTAACAGAAAAACAGTGCCTGCTCTCAGAGGGAGTGCATTACATCACCGATGATTTTGAGCTGCTGCTGTTACTGAGGCCTTGGTTTTCTTCAGGCCAATACAAAGATCAATCACAGACCAATTATCCTGCTTTTCCCTCCGCAGTGCCTCCTCTCTCCTTGTCTTTCTGTGTAGTCTAGCAACAAAAGTTTACACAGAATTCCTTTTTTAATCTATTATTGGGTGTGGAAATGCAGGAAATGACGGAGTGAATCCCACTAAACAAGGATACTTTAAAAGCACTTACACTGGGGTGTAAATACAACATGACTGAGAGGGCTAACATGAAATACACAGAGCAGGAGCTGAAGGTGGTCTGTTTTTGTGCCCTCTGAACTCCATGGGGACTTATCACTAAGAGAGTTAGCATGGCCCAGAGGCAGTAAATGGTCAGGCATTGGACGGCTTATCTGTCTAACCTCTCATTTGTAAAGATGGAAAGGGCAGGGCAGAGGTCAGCAAGGATGACTGAATTTAGAAGTCCAGCAGCAGCTTTGTCCATTATCTACACATCTGCTCTGATAAGTACAAGTGAGAATGACAGACAGCAAACTGACAGTGGAAATGAGAGGTGAAAGATGGAAAGGTGGTAGATAGTGAGGCTAAAACAGTTGACAGATGTGGTCTGAGTTGCTTTTGCTGTTTTTCTAAATGGCATCTATCACTTGTCATTTTGTGCTGCTTTAGGAAAACTGATTGGTTAAGAACACTCACATTTTAAGGGATTAGTCTAATTACTACTTCCAGTAAACCATGAAGGGTTGACATTTGTAAAGATTCATAAATTTAATTCCTTTCCTTCACAAGGCCAGTAATTTTCAAGGTGTGAAATAAGAGGTTGCAAAAAAGTTCTCTCATTCTTATTTTTGAAAGTGTAATGAATATGACTTTTTATAATATATCATCTTGCTTGATATCTTTAGTATTCAGAAATGTACACAAATACATTTTTGATTACTTAGTACTTTTCTTAGTCTTGATTCACAATAACATTGAGGCAGTATGAAAGTAAAGCTTAAGGAGCCTTGATTAGCCCAGCTGGAACTAATAAAGACCCAAACAGATATAAACTGTTCCCATTCTCTTAAGCAAACTATTGGTCATTAATCCTTAATCAAAAAAAGAGTGGGGTGTCCATTGCTTTCAAAGAAGGCAAAATTTACCACTATGATTTTACTTTCCTCTAGACTCAGTTTGTTGCCTCATAAATGGGCGGGAGACAAACTTTGAGACAGTGAGGTCAACTGGATGCAGCAGTCTGACACATAACATGCAATGCTCATAGGAAAATCCTCCCTCTGCCTTGCTCATGCTGCTGTTGTCACTGAAACTGCACAATTGTAAAGCATGAAACAGAAACACAAACTGAACATATCAACTGGCAGGCACGAGGACAGAGAAGCTTTTAGAGATTTTAAAAAATGTCAGTCTGGTTCAGATGTGGAAAAGTGTAATGTGGTGCAAAGACACAGAAAATCAAAGGGTGGAGAAGCAAAAGTGAGTAAATGTTGGAGATGAGATCATAGCTCCTTACAGTCAAGCCTGGTTTTGTTAGGGAGTGGTCTGTGCCTTCAATCACTGTCTGTCTTTTCCAACATGCATATTGCATATGTAGGTAACACTTTGTTCCATTACAAACTGCAAAAAGTACAAAAATTACACTTGGAATGAGTTTTTACCTTTAAAACAGTAAGCCCCAAGCTTTGTAGTTGGTTCTGGGAAACCAGTCTGGTTTCTGTAGCGATACATGGTCCTGACACCAAGTAGGCCTCCCCCACACTGAACTCTGGCTACTGCAACAGGATGTCGTACACTGCCATCAGAGAGCCAGCCATAGTCACATCTGTCCAGCCCCTGTCGCCAAGCAGCATGGAGCTGTCCAGTGGTTGCCAGGTCAGCGTTCCTCATTTTACACTCTTCACGGGCCTCTTCAAAAGTCATCTTATGGGTCACAGGAGCATAAAAGACTTCACCTGATGCAAAAATGGTAAGAAACAAATGACAGATGCAGATGCACATAGGAAAAATAATAAATTATCTGTGGTCACATCAACTAAAAGAAGTAAATTCAAACAGAGTTTTCCTGCTAGAAGATCGACAGTCATTTCACCTTTAATCCTTAATTATTTAGAATGAAAATATAACTAAATAGTCTGTCATTAGAGCCTATCGATGTAGATTTTTAGACCATTTTGACCTCTCAGAATAGGTCAAAATAGCTGACATAAGTCACAGCTGTGCAGGGCAGAGAACCAAAAAATCTCCCACCAATCATATTTAGGACAACAGTAGTTCTTTTATTATATTATTGTGAGGTGGGATAGCAATGTAGACAATGTGCCTGGCCTTTCAGTGAGTGTGTCTGTACTTCAGGACATTAGGTTTCCCCTGAGTGGCTAGAGTGAACTAGATTACACCTTCTCTTTCCTTCCTTCACGTTCATGTCAGGATCTCTGCAGGATGAACAATATGAACATTTGACTTTGCTTACAGGATTATATAACTATAAAGAGTACTAAAAAGCAAGATCTTAACTAAAAACAAATAACACTGAAAGAGTGGATGACTGACTAACTGCACATTTTCAGTTAGCCTTGGGTGTAGCATTTCAATTATCCCATGTTAGTTTCATTTCATTTATTTGCAAGGGGTAGTGAGATTAGTAGATACTTTTCACAGAGGAATGTCTTTCCTTTTAAAAACAGATAACAGACATGATATCTTCAAAAAAGTCATATTCAGCAACCAAACTTCAGTGTTTTACATGGTGGTTTCCCAGGCAGTACCTGCTCATTAGCTATTATAATTATGACTACTGAATATCCAGGGTGTTGTGGGGTGCAAACATCAAAGACACAAACAAATGTACGGAGGAAGACCAATGCACTAAGTCAATCTCTCTCTGTTCCTTTCCCTCATTTAATGCCACTCTCTACTCACTAATGTATACAATAATCACTGGGTCAGATATGCATGCATAATTTCTTGGGGTATGTGTATGCACATACGGGCATGGCCTCAGATACTAATGTGGCGTCCCCAGACTGCCTGCTCATAACACTAGTACGTTCAGCTGCTCCCTTGTATTCTCCCTAAGGGGTCGCCACATCTGCATTGGTAATTTGGCAGAGGTTTTACACCGGATTCCCTCTGTGATTCAACCCTCCAAGGTGAGAGGGGCTTGTGCCCCTGCCTGGGCTCAAACCAGAGACCTTTGGCTTGTAAGGTGAATGTATAAACCACTACAATATAGGGGACTCTTGCTCATAACACTAGAAATGTCACAATACTGATGGATTCAGTTTCAGTAACTTGCATCTTCTACCAAATTTTTCAACATATATTATGTACATTAACAACACTGCCATATGCAAAATTTCAAGAGGGATGTTAAAACACTTTAGTTAGTCAGCAACATCAGGATGGACACTGAACAGAGAAAAAGAGGCTACTGGCTGAGAAGTGAAAACTTCCCATAAGCAAGGCCAAAGATATTCAATAACCCCATCATCACATTTTTGTTGGTGACCTATTCAAAAACCACTTCAGACTTAAATTATTAGAAGCTTCTCTGCATTCCACATTTTCATTTTAGAACGTTTTATAAGAAAATATAAAAAGGTCACCCGCTGGCGGTAGTTTATATATTCAAACAAAAAGTAATAAGTGCACTTCCACAGTAGTTTCAAAGGTTATACAATTAAATGTGCTTCTGCAGAGTGATGATTTGGAGGTCCCTGGATTTCAGAAGAAATATGTCAATGCTGCTAAATGACACCTCATTGCTTACCATCAAGTTTGTCTACATAGCAGTATACATCATAGGTCTCTGTAGGTTTCCTGATTCCATATGACCTGACACCAGGTTTAGTATGAAGGTTGCCATAGCAGCCCTTTCTTGGTCTTGTAATAGGGTATCTGTGTAGGAAGAGAAAATCAAAGAGTCATTATAATGTCTTTGCACCTTTATTCAAAGGCATTTAATATCATCCCAGACTTCAGGTGCAGTATACACCCATACAGTATATGCCATCAAATAGCATTGTTGTTGACTCTGGAAAAAGACAACCAAAATGAAACTAACCTCACTGTCTGGTCAGCAATCCAACCAGCATCACACTGATCAAAACCATCCTCATAGGCTGCTTTCAGCTGTTCGTACGTAGCGATGGTTGCTCCAATATTTTCACAAGTTTGTACAGCCTTCTGGTAGTCCAAAGTGTACCTGCTGGTGTTTGCTCGGTAGTGAAAAACAACGCCTAGCAACAAACAGTGAAAAAAAATGAAAATAAAAACAAAAACTTGAATATACAGTGATCTGGAAATCATTAGTTTAACTTCAGTGTTGTAAATTATGACAAATGTCTTATAAAGCACCCTCTATGTGTGAAATAACTGGGTCACTCAGCTGCTTTGGAAAGGAGGAACTTTGCAATAAATGAAGGAGCTACGCGAACTACAGTTCACCACAAATAAACGAGATAGCTCCATATGATGCCATGGCCCTGAAATCCTCATATTTGTGGACAGTAAATAGACGCAAAAGATATGATTGATAGTCATAATTAACATTGCAGAGAGCTGGAAAAGAGGTTGTGCAGATTGTAAACCAGTGAAAACCAAAACTATCTCAGTATCCCCCCACCCATGTTTTCTACATGAGTTATATCTCCCAGAGTACTTCTCAAATGAGAGAATGTAGAATACACATGACTCTAGGTACGGACTGAGTACCCCACCCTCCACCTCACCATGTCCCCCACTGCTGTAAGGACACTATCCTTTTTAGGATGTTGAAGGATACTGCTATCCCTCACAGACGCAGAAAGCTTGATAATCTTACTCTGTGCCCTAACAATAGAAAAATCCCTACTGACAAGGTTACACTCAAGATCATAGCAATGTAATCTGCTCATAACAACATCTGAAATGTCATCCACATTTGGGCTCTAACAACTGATTTGAGTTGAATGGCTAAGCACTGAAACTATGACAGTGTTGTACTTGATGTAGAAAAGGACTCAAAAAGTCATCTGACTTGTTTTCAAAAGACACCTAAATAAGAGCTGTGGTTACTCTGTGTAACTAATGGGTAGCTGCTGCTATCAATGTAAGCAAAAGTGCGTCCTTAGCTTTCATATGCCGTTTACATTTCCATCAACACTTGTATGACATTTCACTATTATTAAGCCCTTGCAGCAACCCCCCTCTACAATTTTCATGTTTTTTTCTGATTCTAGCATAATAAGGGAATGATATTATGAATCTCTTACCGTTGATGTCAAGGTTAACTGTATCCTGGATGTCTTCAATACCATACATGACCTCGCAACGATAAGTACCAGCGTCACTGGCACGCAGTTTGACCATTGTCAGTGAGGCATCACCAACATCCTCTGGGTGACTGGGCACTGATACCCGGTTCCTGTAGATTGAGCCTATCTTGATAACCCCATTTTGTGCCACTAGCACTGTGGTTTCCACTTGTTCCTCTATTTTGGTCCATTTGATCCGCAAGTAATCATTGCCATAAATGGCTATTCCACTGGGACTGATGACTGGTGCTGAGGTTGGGATTGTGGAAAAGAAGCAGGGAAGTGTTACCTTCCCTGAGAGGGACCCAGTGACTGGTCTGATGATTGATAATGTGTTGGAGGCTGAAAGCAAAAAGCGAAAGTTAAATGGAGTTAAGTTCATATGATATTATGATATTTTAATAATGACCACCTTTTTATAGTTCCTTTCATTCAATATATATCTTCTCTTTACTCTTATTTTAACAGATCCAAGCAGACTATGAACTGCACAAGTCTTTTAGACTGACAGAGTGTGCAAGTTACACCCAGCCTAAAAAAATGCATGCATTATTACTTCAAAATGACTCAGAAAGTCAAACCTCAACCTTATAATGATGGGTGTGGGAACATATTTAACACAGCATATAGTGTATGTCAAACATATTTGTATTAATTTAAAGATAACTTGGTAAAGAGGGAAATTATAGTTGCATTACTCAATGTCACATTTCTCTCTCCTTCACCTACGCATGGACTAGCTGATTATGACCGCTAGCTCCACACAAACAGAAATGATAAATGTCAGTGAACAATTTGTATTCTGTATGTCAGATAACATTCCAGAGACAAATCAATAGCAATAAGACGATTGCATTTATTTAAAGGGGCTAGGGGAGCACTGACAGGGAATAATGGGAGGAATTCTCTGGTGGGACTGCCCCAGAGGTCTGTGTGCCTTAACAGAGGGTCTTATTAGGATGAAACCAGCTGTTCAGCTTCCAGACTGGGAATAATTGAAAGGTGTCCATCCATACCCAGAGACAGAGCTAGGGACAAGTGGCATGCAGAGCCATGGGGGGGCTGGAGGGTCCATGATTGTAACCATCAATTCCTTTTGACCTTCACCTCTAAGTAGAGTCTTGCAGGTTTCACAGTGCAAAGACCAGAAAAAGCTTATAAAATATGCTACATTAAAAAGAGACTGAAACCTTGATGCTGTGAAGCACCACTGATGCTTCAAGAAGAGCAGAGGAAGACAAACAAAAAGACAGAGAGAGGAGGGAGGAGGGAGTGACTAAGAAAATAGAGAAAATCTGAAGGGAGAAGCACTAACTCATGCAAAACTTAAGTATTGTCATGGCCCTTGGGTTTTCTGTTCTTGTTTTTGTATCCTCAGGGTGATTTCAGCATCTCTTTGTTATATTATTTATTGTGATCCTTTAGCTTCAATTTTGAGCCTCATTTCCAGCCTTCTACTCTGCTATTCATTTCAGTATATTGCATTTGAGTTCTAGTTCTAGTTATGCATTTTCCCCCCATGGGATTAAAATTCTTATTCTGATTAGTTCACCATTTGTTGTGTTAATTTGAGTTTTTTTCCTTGAGTTTGGCTATTGTCTTCCTCATGTTTCCCTGTGTTAAGTCTGTTTCCCTTCTAAGTCATTGTTTCTGGTATTTTGTTCTGAGCTTTTCCTCCTATTGTATTTTAATTCCAGTCTCTCTTTGTGTTTTTATTAGCTCCGTTTGGGTCTCCTCTGCCTCAACTCTAAGCCCCTGCCCATGTTTAATTTGTCTTTAGTTTCCTCCGTGTCTCCTCAAGCTGATCCTCTTGTGTTTATGTTCATCTGTAAAGTTCAGTCTTGTGTCTGCATTCTCAGGTTTGTTTCCCACTTCCTGTTTTAGTCTGATACCACTTATGTTCCAAGTATTGTGTTCAGTTTTTCTTCCTGTCCTTGATTGCTGCTACCTGTGCTCCTCTCCCTCCTGTTGCTCATTTGCCATTAGTCAGTATGCATATATAATCCTGCCCTGCCTTAGTTCCATATTACATCATTGATGCTGGTTTCCCTGCTTCAGTGTGTGCTCCTGCTCCCTGGTTTTGGATTTCATTGGCTTTGTTAATATTCACTTCTTGGACATTGTTATTTTCATAGACTTATACAGCTGAATAAAGCTCACTTTGTGTTCCCCTCATCATGCCTTCTACAGTCCTGTGTTTAGGTCCTTAAACTTGCCACACACAAGAATTATGACAGGCAGGGAGAGAGGGAGGGAGAGAAAGAGGAGAGACTGAGAACCAAGGGAGAGGTACTAACACATTCACAGCTTACCTGTTGCAGCTGCAGCTTCACAGAGGCAATATAACCACAGGATATGCTTTATATTTAGTGTCATCTGTTGGAAAAATCAAAGAGTTGTGTCTTTTAGGAAGCAACAAATTCAAAGTCTTGATGTTGTTTCTTAAATGGATCCACATTTACATTTACAGAGAAATGCAAGTGCTGGCTCATAACAGAAGTCTGCTTAAGCTCTTTTCTATCATATGAGTGTCTATCACATATACTATATAGTACCCAAATAAGCATGTATATAGGCCATTCATCCAAGTGCCATTAATCCAATAACATACAATTTAACAATGCATGGTTAAAACAAGATAATAATAAATGAAACCCACTCTTTAAAATGTGCTTTACAATCCCTTGCATATCCGTGATATTGCATTCATAGCATCTAACTTTACTGTGAAGAACATATTACTTTATTTATGTTATCAATGAGATCTTAAAGCAGCAGCAGCGATTACTGTCCCAAGGGTGCAGAGGTAAAACTTCCTGTGAGGTCGAACTTTAAAGTTTCTGGAGACAGAAGGACAGGAGGACAGGAGTAGTGAGCCCCTCACCCGCATTTGCACCCCACTGTATAAACACATGCGGTGGGTCGCAGTGGGACCTGAAAACTAGCATTGTTTATTTTCAAAGCGAGACAATCTCTCACTAATGGCAACTGGCAGGTTCAAAAGATCACCTTCTCAAGTGCTGCAGGATGGCAGCCTGCGCCTTTAACTTAACACCAGCACTCCCACATGTCCTTGCCGATTCAAATAACCCACCCAGATGGAGAATAAATGACACTTTTGTCTTCACAATAATTTTACATCACCGCATATATTCTTTTTAGATTGATGAGAAATAATTTATATTTGATAATCAAAATAATTAAAAACACGCATGCCCTGCTTGCAGCTGCTGAAGTTTTTAGGAAAGCTGAAAAAACAAACATGGGAGATCAATACTGGAGCATCACACAGGCAACTAATTGGCTGCAGGCTTTTGGAGCCACTTTCTTTTACAGGCAGCTCAGTGATGTCTCTTGTTAAAGCCCAAAGTGCTTGACCATAGCCATTGATTCAAAAACCCTTATTTTGGCTTTAGAGAGGATTGTGCGACCTTTTCTTTTTTCTTCATCTTCTTCTTCTTCTTCTTCTTCTTCTTCTTCTTCTTCCCAGGAACACCTGTTGCTTTGGATGCTCCACAGAAATCATGATAAGATAGTATGGCAGAAACAACAGTAATTTCTAACTCTCCGCTGTGAATTTAAAACCTGTGAAATCATCTTCAAAATATAGATTTTTTTTAATCTTTTTTAAATTTATTTATTTATTTTTATTTGTTTGCTTTTTCTTACTCATTAAGAGACATCTGCACATAAGTGCAGGTTTTCTGAGGACAACACTGAAAATGATTTGCATCTGAAATTTTGCATTCAGTTTGGTCAACATTTGCTTTTATACTATATTGTTATAATAAACTGTTACATATTTAAATAAAAATAAACCAATTTCAGCAAACAGTTGACTTGTAGTACTCGTTTCAGTTAATGTTTAGTTCAAAGATAAATGTCCAAACTGAAAAATACTCACGTTTAAATTATGTTTATTCCATAAAATGGACAAATATCGATGCTGTGTCCTTAAATTGAGTTAGTCCCAATGTGCAACATGCGTGCGTAAAAAGTGCCTACACAGGTCCCGGCCACATTGGCCGCAGCACTGATCTTCCTGGCGTGCCTTTCAGTGCCTCCTGATGCTCTGCAGTTGTAGTGTCCCACTCTGGGATGATCAGGACACCGCGACTGAAACCGTGAAGTGTTGGCAAGTTCAATTTTGCCCAACTCACAGAGTCATTTCGTCAGTGTTTCGAGGAGGGGCACATCAAAAAAGTGAATGAGACACAATGTGGAGGAGGGAAAACTTAAAAAAAAAAAAAAATAGACTTAATTTGGCCACACCCTGCACCATACAGGCTGCCTCGATATCACGTTTTTTTGAGTGGAAAACACCCCCCCCTCCTCCGCACTCTCTCTATCACACACACACACACACACACACACACATATACACCAAAAAATGCGTTGTCAAGTTCAGAAATTATAGTGGGGATAAAGAGAGCTAACACACCTTTTTCTTTGAGATAGCTTCGTCCTCCTTAATGCATCACAGTAAAAATATATGACTTATGAAATTTTAAATAAGCACGTGAGCCCCTTTTACCATGGAGGGTTGCGTCAGGAACGGCATCATGCGTAAATCCTCTTCCAAGACCTCTCGAGGAAAATACAAGGGAGCAGCCGACGGTACTTTACACACAGTGAAAACTAGTAGTTTAATTATGAATGGAAAACAATAAATGTGTGAGTTTTAAGAGATGGATCCCTCCTCATGTACTTAACTCCTTTGCTTTACAAACTGCAAATAAAAGCCGTGTGAGACACTGTCCAACAAAAGCATGAGCAATTTCCCCCCTGGGATTAATAAAGTGTTCTGATTCTGAATTCTGTAAAAATAAACAAATTTACTGATGTAATCAGACTATATTTTATTTGGTCCACTAACTACTGTTTAATATTGTACTTCTTGCACTGTATTGTTATGGGACAGGTACGTTTCCTAACGGGTTCTTATAGAGGCAGGAGGTCTGTGCTCATTAAAATTATTAGAAGTCATTGCAGTTTCACTGAAGTACTTTTTTTTTTCTGATCAAATTTTCTGGTTTCTCATGAGCCCGCCCCCGGCTGGTTGCTTGACTCCCCCTTTTAAGAAAATCCTGGAAATGCCCCTGTATGGAGTACCAGATGGCCATCAAATAGCATAAAAGTAATCAAATCTAAAGTAAATAACATCAAATTCAAAGCGGTTTTATAGCTGCAGCAGATAAATCAACTATCTCTGATAAGTCTGGCACTGATGCTGTGTGGAGAGAGCACCAGTCAAGGCTGAGCAATGGAAACAGGGTGGTGCAGACTGGTTGAATTTGAGTCACAACATACTGTTTGTTCCAACAACACATTTCTGTTAATACTGTGAGGGAGTTTTCCCATCCATCCCACTAAACCACTTTATACATTTCAAACAGTCTCATCTCCCATGGGAATGTTCATGAGGGATGAAACTGTTTTTAATGTGTTAAGAAAAAAATTATGTATTCATCGAGAGAAGCTGATGCGCACAAACGGAAATGTGTTATCTCGGACCAGTTTGCAGGACTGCCTGACTAAGGAGGCGAAGAGTCAGCCAACAGTGTCTTACTGGAGGCTCTGTGCTGGCTTTTCCACGCAGGGGGAGAGGCTAGAATGCAGTTTATCAACTTGCCTAATGACCACCATGATTGGCTACTGCTAGAGAGGCAGGAGGGCTACAGTGCCTTATGTGTTAAACTAAATATCCGCATATTTGATTTGGCAAAGTTTTTACGCCGGATGCCCTTCCTGACGCAACCCTCACCATTTACCCGGGCTTGGGACCAGCACTAAGAGTACACTGGCTTGTGGGCCCCTGTGGCTGGTTTTGTGTTAAACTAAACATAAAATCTATAATCTGTGATAAATTCAAGAATACAGAATAATCCAGAATTATTATCACTAACCAAAAGAGAAAGACACTATCTGGGCAAAAGCATTGGGCCACACCACTTAATCGCTAAATTCAGGGGTTTCATTCATTCCCATTGCCACAAACGTATAGAATCAAGCACCTAGCAAAACATGTGCAAAAGCATGGGTTGTTCTAAAGAGGTCACAGAATTCTAGCGTGGTACTGTAATAGGATGCCACCCATTGTGCAATGGCCATAACAATTTACCTGAAGCCACATTAAAATTGTTGATAAACAAATCAGTTTGTGAAGTTTCTTCCCTTTTAGAAATTCCACCATCAACTCTAAGTGACATCATTGCAAAATGGATGCATTTAGGAACCACAGCAACTCAGCCATGAAGTGACAGATCATGTAAAGTTACAGAGTGGGGTTGAGAAGTCCTGAGATCTATAAAAGTCACCAGTGCTCTTCTGATGCAATAACTGCAGAGTTCCAAAACTCCTTTGATGCATCAGCACAAAAACTGCGTCGGGTGCTTCATGACATGGGGTTCCTTAGCCGAGCAGCTGCATGCAAGCCCATCAAGCATCAAAGACAATGCCAAATATAAAGTTTGTTGAAGCAAGGATAATGCTTAGGGGTTGTTATTCTGAGATTGACCTGGCTCCTTAATCCCACTGAAGGGAATCTTAAAACTTTAGCTTATCAAGATATATAGATATGCTTCCAACTTTTTGGGAACAGTTTGGTAAAGGCTCTTTTCTCCTCTAGCATGATTGTGCCCAGTGCACGAAAAAACATTCATTAAGGTTGGATGAGTTTAGTGTAGAAGAACTTGACTGGCCCACACAAAGCCCTGACCTCAACCCCATCCAACAGATTTGAGATGAAAAAGTACAGAGATCGTAATCCAGGCCCTCTCGTGCAACATCAAGGGCTGACCTCACAAACGTTCTTCTGGTTGAATGAACAAAAATTCCCACTGTCACACTCCAATATATATATATATATATATATATATATATATATATATATATGTAAATGATTGTCTCTCAGATTAGACCTGTCCAATGCCACTTGTCCTGTGACAGCAGGCATAGGCAAAGCCATAACTGAGTAGGTTTTTATAGAGACGAAAAGCAGACGAACAAAAAAGGATTCCCAGCAAACCACACCCACTTTTTTTAAAGACTTCCAAACATCTTAAAAATAATCTGAAGGTAAAATAAATAAAAGAAAAAAGAGCTGCACACCGTCATAGTAAGCATGTCTGAACAAGTGACACTTGTTTGGAGGTCTCTGTACCAGCTGTCAATCAACAGGTAGGTGTCAGTCATGTTGGGACAGCTGACCGGCTCAGTTGTTCAGTCCGCAAATTGTTGCCTCTTGGGAAAGCTACTGATATACACTTAGTCATGTGGTTTTTAGCAAATTCCAGTTGCTGAAGGAATGCTTTTACCTCATGTTCTTGTAGAGATTTTTTGAGAATTGCTGCATCTGGCACGCTTTTACTTCTACTGAACGCATGGTAATGGAATAAAGACAGAGGAAGTTGAGTTAAAATAGGGGTGGGGGTTGATAACCGAACACAAACGATTCCCACGTCACAGATATTGGCCAGTTGCAACTCACATAATGTGGCAATCTGGAAACCTTTAATTCTCTAACCTCATTCCTTCTGCTGTAATCGGCCTTTGTGTGACCTCTGGGCATGGGATTGCAATAATTCAAATTAAATTTGTGTCATAGTTATTGACTTAGCAGTAAGGTTTTTAAAGCTGTGTGATCTATGACATTCACACAGACTATATGAACATTCATTGACACTGTACTTCAGCCACTGAAGTAATGGGCGGGTGAGACAGTCAGTTATTAAGCCAGGCTGAAATTAGGCCTACACAAGAGAAGGCAATATGGACAGCTCAGCAATTCTTTGGTCTCTGACCAAGAGGAAGTCAAGATAATAACATAATGC
This sequence comes from Etroplus canarensis, assembly GCA_015106775.1. Taxonomy (NCBI): domain Eukaryota; kingdom Metazoa; phylum Chordata; class Actinopteri; order Cichliformes; family Cichlidae; genus Etroplus; species Etroplus canarensis. Next base: position 18,044 of record VUQH01087965.1, read on the forward strand.
ATTCCCAGTCATGACAGAAAATGAAGTCAACTGTAGAAAGTCATTTTGGTTTCCTTGGTTCCAATTACCATTTTAAAGGATGGTTTGGGAAAGCTACAAAACAAATCTTTTTTTGGTCACCCATTAAAATGCTTGGGTGGTATACATGACTTTAAGATTGCTTGGCAGTTACTGTACATTTCTAAGTAGAAGCAGGTCGGGCAAAAACATGAAGAAACTATGTGATAGTTGTAAAAACACTTGCAAACATTCCGAATCATCAATCTCAAACTTTACATATTGAAAAGATGTTGAAAAATTACTGCTTTTGCTTTGTCATATACTTTTACCCATGCACAAGTAACTACAAAAAGAGCGAAAAAACTATATTCGCATTGCACCTTTGTAGGTTTAGCTTCTTAACAAATTTTAAACTGCTGCACAGGATGGAAAAAAGTTCCCCTCAAGCGCACACTGCAGCAGGTTGCTATTATCACACTTAATGTTCAACCACCAGCCTCTTCAAACCTGAAGAACATTTGGTTTAATTCAAATAATGAGGCCAATCAGTTCACACCAGCATCTCAAAGAGAACCCCTCATTATTTGTGATTATCAAAAGGCTGTTTTAATGACTGTGTTGAAACAAAGTGGGTATTCTTTGCCACTGGTGACACTGCTCTACTACAGAAAAGACATCATGACTTAGAGACAAGCCAACTTAAAATGTTAAGAGGACATTTCATTTCTACAAATAGTGTAGGGTTATTATCTGACCTTTGGAAAGCTGTTGTGTAAGATGACACAGTTGGTAGATTCAGATCAGGACATCATCCCAAGATGCCCTTCTTCACATGTCACACACAACATGAAATAGATGCATTATCACTACTGGAAATATTCCATTAAGTTTAGGTAAATAGGCTGCCTGGGAACATGCAGGAGTGCAGACACACAATATCAACTCACTGTGAATTCACCAGTCAATTGTCAAAGCCAGACATCACACAGACTCTGTACAAGGGTGCTGACTGGTAAGAAAATGTTTAATGCCCAACTCGACTGTGTCGAACATGTGTGTTTTCAAATGCACCTCCGTCAGTGCGGGCAGGGCTGCAGTGCATGTGTGAAAAAGGACTTTCAAAGAGCCTGCCCACTGCTTTACTGTCATATGTCCCCCCTTCACAGAAACATCAGCACTTCCCACTGTGAGCGAAAACAGCAGCAAGGTAATTCTCCCCCAATAAAACTGCTTACAAATCTTATTCAGAAAAAAAAAAAAACACGCAGAAAAATTATTTAATCTTCCACTGATTTTAATTGCAGCAACTAGTCAATAAAATTTTATGGAATGAGAAAATATTGTTGATTCAAAGTAATCAAAAGGATTACTTTGCACCATTTGGTCCAGTGTGCTTTTGCAGCATGAGTAAACTGTGAGAATTACACATCAGAGTTGTTTCATACTTTACAGTGTAAAACAGTGAGCAGTGAGAGGACAGTGCAGGTAGACAACATACAAAGCTCTTTCTTTCCCCTGAAGCTTTGTGGCAGAAACAAAGGAAGATTCCTGGATTCCTGTCACTTCGCTGGATAATGGGAACTCTATAGGTGCACTCTAAGTGAATAACGTCATGTTTTTCTGTCCTCCATGGTTCAGACCTGCCTTTATTTCTCTCTACCCTTGAGCTATATCTGTCATAGCAGGCTGTGGCGAACTGAAAGGCAGGCAACACAGGAGTAAAGGTTAAGAAGATTTTAATAATGACAAATGTATTTACAGAGCCCATATAGTGAGTCTTGAGTGAAATGAAGAGTGAGTTAGATGAGGAGAGTCCTTAAAGGAGAGTTCTGAGGGCTATGAAAGTGCAAGGTCCAGTCTTTAATCTGCATAGAGAATCCCAGTTGACTAGGCGAGAGAGTGGGTTGGGAAGGATTCTTCCAGAAGTCCAGGCAGGCAAGAAAGAAAGACATCCTTTTAATAGACCTCTCAATGGGGAAATTTCAAATCCTCCACTCTGTTAATATTACATAGTTACATGCAGTCCTGAACTACACACATGCATCTTTTGAATTTCACATACATGCACAAACAGAACTCCGTAGACATGCGCGGGGAGGTGGCAGAGTGAGGGAGGCAGCGTGTGAAGGTGCCAGGGGAGCAATGTGGGGGGTTCGGTGCCTTGCTCAAGGGCACCTCAGCAGTGCTCAGGGGGTGAACTGTCACCTCTCCAGCTTCCAGTCCATCCTCCATATATATAGTGGTCCATATGGGCCTTGAACCAGCGCTCAGCAATTTTTTTAAAATGTTTTTTCTGTCTTCTTCTTCTTCTTCTTCTTCTGGTGCTCTGGGAGAGTCTTGAACCAGCATCCCCTTGATAACTCTCTGGTTCCCAGTCCAAAAGGAGAAAGACTACGTAGAATCATTAAGTATGGAGGATAGAAAGAGCTACGATGAGAAAATGGGCGTAATAGGTGTGGATCCATAGTCGTTAGCAAAGGAAAAGCTGAACCATGAAGTTTCAGCATTGCCACCAATTCAATACTATGACGTGCACCATTATCTTGTGTTGGCACGCAGCTTTTATACCAGTGAGCAATTCCAGGCCTACAAGTCACTGGAGGTGCACAATCAGTTTGTTAATGGTTGGGTTGGTGACGTTTCCTCAAGTGTCCTGAATGCACAGCTGCCTACAACTTGCCTATAGTAATGGTGGCCGCTCGTATGCCGTCGACGTCATGTGGGAACTATGTATATGTAATTAGCTCTGATAAGCTGTAGGAGTGGGTGCGGCTTGGAGGAGTCTGGGTGGCACACCTGATGATCATAATTCAGAGTTTTTAAGCTGATGGCTGAATTTTTAGTTTTGCTCAAGTGTAGTAAGCCTGGCTGCTTGCATGTTCCTTGTTGTCTTTTTGCACCTTTAATGTTGGAAAATTACTTACCCTGTTTCTCTGCTGCCTACTCCTAGTCTCTCCTGTCCCCTCCTGTGTGCCTGCCCGGACCCTCTTTCTGTAACCACATCTGTAATATTTGCAATGGAAATTTTGGTTGATTTCTGCATTTTTATATCTTCAATGGCCTTTCACACTTATGTTTCAAAATATACATAGGTCTGTCACTTTGACGCTATAGTGTGTGAATAAAACCAGAAAATCATTTTTAAAGGAACTCAGGTTCCAGCTGTTCTAAAAGAGCAAGCCCATCTGTTTTTATTTTCACTTTTGCATGGTGCACATAGCAGTTTGCATATGTATGTGGAAGGATATAAATATGCAGTTTTGTGTTGAAGTGTTGTTCAGTCTGACAGACTGCTTAGCACTCTGTGCAACTGAACCTTTCTCGCAAGAAATAAAATACTCGAAAGACAGTTGTGTCTGTCTGCAACTCTTTGGAAAGAACTCTGAACCTGGGACTCAGTCAGCACAAGTTTACCCTGCTCTCAGTCATTCATATTGTTTCAGTATATACTGAAAATCTTGTACCACCTCTTGTTGTCACTGAACCTTTTAAACTTTTACTGCTCGTGTGTCCTGCAGCTTAGTTCTACCTACTGTCCCGTGACGTTGCTGATAAGCAAGTGGCTGAATGTATAATTTCAGTCTTACACAGCCATCATTTCTCCCTCACAAAGTGCTAACCTTTTTAGCTGCATAAGCATGTGTGTAGTCCACTGATCCAGATTGCTCTTTTGAGAAGGCCATGGAGTTATTACAATTTTATTCCAAAATTACGCCATTTGTAACAAAAATCTGTACATTCAACAAGTTTTTTTTAGTAAATCAGAGCTCAACAGGCCTACAAAAATTGCCTAAGAAATAAAGATTAGATAAATTTGACCATCCTTTGAAAATAATTGATTAGTCATAACTGAACTGAAGAAAGAAAACAAATGCATTCAGTTAGTATATGGTTCCAGCACAAGTATCATGTATTTGTTAACATGGAAACTGATTTAGTTTGTAAAAACAAACTAAGCAATTTCTTAGGAACCTGAGTTAGATACAACAATGATGTTTGCATGTTTTATTTGTTTACAGTATTTAACACTGTTTTAACCCAGTTGACTGAGCAGTTAGTGTCCAATGAATTAACAAGTTCTAGGCTTTCAAATTTATATTTGAGAAACAAATGTTTTTACATAGAATACCATGGTCCACTGCTACAGCTCATTACAGTGAGGTGCTTCTGTTTTCATTTTGAATAGTATGTCCTTTATTTTAATAAAGACTTAATCATTTTTCATTAATAGGTGAACAACTCTATGACAAAACATTATGGTTTCTAAACAGGAATTTCTGCATTTCCTGTTTTCACCTTTCAGATAAAGTTACAAAGAAAGTTTGTAATGCATAGTTGTTTTTATATATACATGCAGATGTACTATATGGACAAAAGTACTGGGCCACATCTCTTAATCATTGAATTTATATTAACAATATTAAATCTGGTGGTAAACAGTTAAGTTTGTGAAATTTCTTCCCACCTAGATATTCCATGATCAACTTTATGTAGTATAGTTGCAAAGTGGAAGCATTTAGGAACCACAGCAACTCAGCCATGAAGTGACAGACCAGGTAAAGTTACAGAACAGGGTCGCAGAGTGCTGGGGTGCATAATGTGTAAAAGTCACCAACACTCTGCAAACTCAATAACTGCAGAGTTCCAAACCTCCTCTAGCATTAACATCAGCACAAAAAACATATACGCTGGCAGCATCATGGAATAGGTTTCCAAGGCTAAGCAGCTGCATACAAGCCTTACATCACCAAGCACAATGCCCAGCGATGGAATGAGTGGTGTAAAGCATACCACCACTGGACTCTGGAGAAATGGAGATGTGTTCTTTGGAGGGATGAATTATGCTTCTTCATGTGGCGGTCAGATGGCCAGGTCTAGGTTTGGCAAATGCCTGCTTGACTGCATTTTGCCAACTGTAAAGTTTGGTGAAGCGGGGATAATGCTATAGGGGTGTTTATCTGGGTTTGGCCTGGGCCATTTAGTACCAGTGAATGGAAGTCTTAATGCTTCAGCATGACTATTACAGCATGACTGTTCCCCAGAGCATAAAGCAAGGTCACTAAGGGTATAATTAGATGAGTTTGGTGTGGAAGAACTTGACTGGCCTATACAGAGCCCTGACCTCAACCCCATCAGGCACCTATGGGACGAACTCAAACAGAGATTGCAAGCCAGGCCTTTTCATCCAACATCAGTTTCTGATCTCACAAATGGTCTTCTGGATGAGCACAAAAAAATTTCCACAGACACACTCCAAAATCTTGTAGAAAGCCTTCCCAGAACCTGTTTTAGCTGCAAAGGAGGGGAGCAACTTAACATTAGTGGATTTAGAATGAGATTTAATAAAAACTCCTGTAAGTGAGAAATTGAAAAACATGCTAGTGTAATGCTCTCTGTCAGCCCAGGACACTCTTGCAAAATAGATTCTCAATCTCAAGAGTTCACTTCCTGGAAAAATCAAGGTTAATAATAATTATAAATAAAAAAGTGCAATGTGTTGGTGGCCCGATACTTTTGTCTATTTGGTGTATATGCATTTGGTATTGATTACTGTCATTTTGAAATAAAGTTTTCACTGCTAATTAGTGAGGCCTCATTCTAAAGGTGTTACACACTGCCACTTTACAAAGTTGGTGTTGTCCTAAATCTAACCAAGTAATTTTTACACCTTAATTTAATCAAACAGCTTTTAGCTGCCTAAACTTAATAAAATAGTTTTAGAGGGGTAAAACCTAACCAAACAGATTTCAGTGTCTAAACCTAACCAGGTAGTTTTAAGTGTCTAAACTGAGTTAAGCAGTTTTAGGTGCCTAAATCAAATCAAATCATTTTTGGAACCTAAATGTAGCCAAACTGCTAATGAAAATGTGATTTAATCCCCCTCATTGCACCCCTTATATACTCTCTTTAAAACAACTAGTTATAAAGTGTTACCCATAGAATGAAACAAAATATACTAACTTGTACCTTAGGCAAGGATAAAAGACTCAGAAAAGGCAAATATAATGCAACATTAAGTGTTTATAACATGTCTTATTTTCAGAGATCTTTTACATTATATACATTTTGTCCATTTTGAGAAAAAATGTAATACATTAATATAAAAGAGGCATTAAATGTGGCCCTTTACAAATTAAATAGCTGTTATAATAAAGGAAATCCCTGACATATCCACCATAGCCTCTTTTCCAACCTAAACTCATTCATTCATCTGTAAATTATCCTTTGATACTCTTCTCTATTTTCCTTTCAAAATACTTTATTGATGGGATGTATACAGACAGTGTGACATTCCAGTGGGGATTACTAAACCATCAAGAACCTATAGCAGGATTATCCTGGCGGCCACCCGTGGTTTTCAACAGACATAAAGGTATCATCAAAGTGACAGCAACAGAATTCAAAGGTAAAGGGTCAAATAATCCAAAGGTTCATTACTGTCTCTGTGAAAACACACTGCGATGACCTAAGGACCTAAAGCTGCTAGCAGAGGTAAAGGAAGAAGCGAGGATGTGAGGACGTTTAAAGACAACATAACCTTATTAACCCCCTGAAAAATACCCCGCAGGTAGTTTAGGCCATATAACATCTGCAGAATAAAAGGGCACAAAAAGTGAGAATAAAGAGGGAAGTCAAATTATCTTTTTGTAAAATGCTAGTTTAGAAAGTGGAAATGAAAGAGATGCTGTAGAGTTTGTTTTCATAATAGTAAGAGGGAGGAAAACATCAGCAAGACATGATGAATAAGCAGCAACAAAGCAGCTTCAGTTCCTTGGTGGTGACACCCTGTTTTCTGGGTGTAGCATGTTGTCCCCCTCTTTCTTCAGTCAGAGGTTGATGGACTAGTGCAGTCAAATTCAACCTTAGGGCAAAGTCAAACTCTATGATTTGCTTCCATAGTCCTGCTCCAGATTTACCGTTATGTTGAGGTCATTAGCAACAGCACGATTAGCTCTTGAGGAAGCACTGGAGGGAGTTAAGGCCCGTTATCACAAGACTGCTGATAGATCTGGGCAAAGTCTTTATGGCAGTACAGAATGGAGTGCGTAGTCTGGAGACTTTGGGAAATGATTGTGTCAATAATTGACTTAAATTTTTTTATACTGTCAAGCAATAGGCAAGAAGCTAGTCTCTTGGGAAATGTGGTAGGTAATTGTCACAGTTAAAGCAATCCAGATGCAGTGACATGCTCTGGCTTTCTGAATTCAATTTCACAATCTGTGAGAAAATCTGGCATCGAAACTAGAGACACCTCCAGGACACCGTTGCCTGGTTATCACTGTTTTGGTTGTGTGTGTTGCCGTGATGCTTGAATGCCCAAAAGTAGCATGCCACAAGATAGGGCTCAGGAAAACCTGTTCATTAAAATGTTCGTGGTTAGTCCTGGATGTCATCTGTTCCTTGAATGGGAGGCTAGAAACAATACAAGGAGAAAAAGAAGGAAATGCAGAGGGATATAGAAAGGAGAGGGAGACAAAAAAGATAGTTAAAAAAATGGTCTGCACTAATAAAAGATACATTGCATTTAAATTTATATTGTACCCCTCAATATGGAGCTGTACTTTGGGAAATACAGTTATATTGATATGAACCAAGACTGAATTACATTAGATCTATATTCTATCCAAAAAGTTGATGTTATTTGCTTAGACAGAGGAAAACTAATTAAATCTGATAGAATCCAAAAGTGGGGATGTGAATGAGAGAAGAAAAAGTGTATGTGTGGAGCTGAAATGCTATTGCTTTCTTACTGCTTACTTGAACAGAGCAACTGTTCACACTGCAGTGATATTTCTGTGTTATTCATTTTGCCTGTCAGTACCCAGTGTAAGAAGTGGTTGGATGTTATTAGGGTTGTTACAATTTAAAAAAAATGCCACTACAACAGAGGTAGCAGAGTTAATTAGCATATTAAATGAAATATACTGTATGATGTAAGATAATAACAACTGAAAGCTCATATTATTATCATTATTATTATTATTATTGTTGTTACAAAAGAACTCCAACAAAAATCAGGAAACAAATAAGTTCCTGTTTTATTTACTTCTTTTACCTCTTTTGACTGTGGACATTATGCAAGTCTGATGAATGCTGTTTCTCTAACTCCTGTTTTACATTAGTACCATATAGTCAGGATGTAATACAAGGCTAAGCCTCTTTGTAGTCCTAAAAGGCAGCAGTCCAACAACCTTGGCTCTTTGTACTGCAGTGCATTAGCACAAGAAACCACACAGCTGTTGAATGTGGAAAGATGCTACAACTTCATACGCTGCAGCAGCTTTCTATTCAATTGTGAAAAACAGGAACAATATATTCTAAATTCTTCATGACCAAAAAATCTGAAGCTATCTTCTGTAATGGCTCAAACAACTATGATATAAGATATGCTGCCACATGAGTTGTATAAGTTATCTTATAAACCTGCAATTTCAGTGTTGTTCAGAAGAGTCTGTGCTTGAGGTATGCTTCCATCTCGTACGCTTCCGTCTCGGCTGTTCATCTTCCTCATCTGAAAAGGTTCGGTCAACTGGGATACCTTGCCATTCCAGATTACGACCTACATAAAGCATAAACACATGCAGAGATACAGATAGGCTATTAGAGTATAAATAAATTTCTTCAAAACAGTTCTACAACTAACCTAAACTCCAAATGTCTCCATGCTGATGTCCTGATCCAAATTTTTGTGATTAGTTGGGTGGTTACATTACAAAAGCCCAAATTCTTCATCTTTATGGCTTAAACTGATTCTCTATCAGTGTTATTTGCGGCACATTTTTGGCGGCTTCAGGACAAATTTCCTCAGATAAGCACCGTTAACCCCAGACGACCATACCTTCAGTGTTGTGACCCTTATCAGTAATTGAGATCTGGCATTCCTAACAAGCTTGGTCACACTCAGATAAAAATGTTTATAAACAAAAAGAAAAACCCACCCGTTTGCCCTTCAACACTGCTGCTAGCCTATTCAAATTAAAAGAACAACAGATTGAGCCGTTGTGTTAGAAAAAAGAAATATTTCAGCTGAAGCAATTAAGGGGTAAAACTTGCAAAAAATAATCGTACTGTAGATGCAGTACTCAGTTAACTGAATGAAGCAGTTTGAATGGTGGTAAAGACTGTTTTTTATCATTTCTTATTATTCAGTTCCTTCTCAGAAGACACATGTCTCTTAAGTGACATGCTTTTCTTTAATGTCCTTTAATCTACCTACTGTCTCTATCTCTGATCATCAAATCACCCCACTATGAGTGATGCTTCCAGTGTTGTCAGATGCTAAACCTGATGTAACAGGTCAAAGAGAGCCTCCAGCAGTGCTCAACATGGGAAACACAGCCTGAGGCACAAGGGTCAAAAGGGGGTAAGCATGTCAAAGGGGAAATGTGTAGTCGCAAATAGCGCTTTATGTTTGATCTGGTACTGCTTTGCATTGGCCAAATGGGGTGGACTCACCTACTGAACAGAGCAATGTCGGTGAGATGTGGCGTTACTTGTATGTTAACTGAATTTTTAAACACAAAAGACTGTTGTGCTGGTGTGTTGTATATTGTACGTTTCATGTTCAAAGCTGAAGTGACTATGAATTAATTTGGTGCTACGGTTACAATTCTAAAACTAAGGAATACACAAAAGAAGGAGCTATAATGCATTCGTTAGCATATTAGTGGACAGTGACATGAGTATATGGCCTTTTTCCACCATTGTCATTTTGGCCAAGAAAAATGCCCAAAGACTAATTTTTTTGAATGGCAGAATAAGTATAAATATATAAGTAAATGGACTGGTACTTATATAGCGCTTACTCTAACTGAGCACTCAAAATGCTTTTAACTACAAGCCTCATTCACACAGCACTTTATTTTATGTCTTAAGAGCATTTAACTATCACACACACACACACACACACACACACACACATTCACACGCCAATGGATGCATGAGGAGAAATTTGAGGTTCAGTGTCTTGCCCAAGGACACTTCGGCATGTAGAGTAGAGAAGTCAGGGATCGAACCGCCAACCTTCCACCATGGAGGGTTGTGTCAGAGAGGGCATCCAGCATAAAACCTCTGCCAAATTAATCCACTATGCTGTCCTCTTGAGAAAAAAATAGAAGGGAGCAGCCGAAGGTGTATTTTTATATACGTACTACTATAATTTTGGAAACACACCCAGATGTTAAAACAATCAGAAAAAAGACAAGTTCATAATGACACATTGATTCAGTAACGTGAAAAAGAAAGTACTTTTTAATTTCCAAACTTTTTTGGAAATGATATGGGTTCTTAAAGTTAGTTAAAATACAACCTCAGATGAAAAATAACACATGATGTATTACACCATCTCATGATTTATTGAGCAAAAACTAAGCCAAAACGTGGAAACAGAGTGTTAAAAATTAAGTATACCATTACTGCTTCAATATGAATTAAGAAAGTGAGTAACAGCAAAGTGGTGCTAATCAAATAAACTTGATTGGCTATTAAAGCAGTTGGCAGTTTGCTGGTCTGGAGCAATTAAGTGTGAGTTATTACAATCTCAAGGTGAAAAGACATCAGCAATGATCTTAGAGCAGTAATTCTCGCTGCTTATCAATCTAGGATGAGTTAGAAGTTCATTTCAAAACAATTTGAAGCCAATCATTCCACAGTGAGAAATATTATTTGCAAGTGGAAAATATTCAACATGTTTGTCAGTCTTCCCAAGAGTGGATGTCCTAGCGAATTCATCCCAAGCTCACACCATGCAATGCTCAGAAAAACTGCAAAAAAGCCCAAGAGCTATGGCCCCAGTCAGCTTGTTAAAGTTTGATAAGTGTTGAGAATGGCCCAGTCAAATCCAGACCTCAACCCAACTGAAATGCTGTGGCGGGGCCTTAAGAGAACTGTGCATAAATGAATGTCTGCAAATCTTAATGAACTGAAACAATGTTGCAAAGAGTGGGCCAAAATTCCTTCACAGCCATGTAAGGGACTGATAAAGTCATACAGAAAATGGACACGTCAAGTTATTGCTGCTAAAGTTGTTATATTAGGGAGTGTGGACTGCTTTTTACAGTGATTCTGCGTTTTTGTTAAATAAAGAATGAGACAGCCTAAGTCATGTGTTTTCATTCATTTGAGGTTGTATCTGCCTAATTGTAAGACCTCCTAAGGACCAGATGATTTGTTATTATGTCCTGATACACAAAACCTTAGAACTGAAAAAAGTGTACTTTCTTTTTCACATGACTGTAAGTGCCTGGAGATATCACTGACAAGCGGAAAATATAAGAAACCATTATAAAACCCTTTGGGCTGCAAAAAAACCAAGTGTGTGAGCCAAGCCTCATACAGGGTAATCTACCTCCTCCATCCATCTTCACTGAAGCCAAGATGGAACAGAGAGCATGGAGTGGAGAGTGCATGCGCATGTGTTTATGAGTGAGTACAGAAAATAAGAGCCAAATAACACAATCTGCTGAACAACATCAGTGTGTTTTGTAACTGTATTCTCTCAGGATGGCTTGAGCTTGGCTGTGACCACAAATGCAACCATTGATAGAGCAATCTGTGGGTTATCCCAGTAGATTGCAACACTGCAATACAGGGGGGTATGACTCAGATGTGACATCACGCCGGCTCTGTGTGATGCAGGAAGGTGAAGACCACCTCACGGACAGCCGTGTTGAAGCAATCTCAACAGTCTTGTGTGGGTTTATGACTCAGTCCCTGACAAGTGTTTCCCAGAACTCTGTTACCAGAGGGTATGTTCTCTGCTTATGTGTACTTTTAAGTTTATGTTCAACCCCCTGCTTATGTACTCAGTTACATTCAACTGTCAAGTTTATAGGACAGTAAAATCAGTTAGAGGAAAGCTAAAACTCAAGGGTTTCACTTAGAGTCTACATCATTACAAAATCAGATTGTGACCTATTACATCAGAGTACCGGGAAAGGCAGTAAATTTGCCATGTTCAATACTTGTACGCCCTGCTCCACCAAGACATGGTGCAAGTGTGCATGAGGGGATACTGGATCACAATGTACTCATAGTTTGACATGGTAAAAGCAAGTTTTGATAAAGATACCCACGGTGCAATTTGTGAAAAGAATCCAGCGGGGGGGCGGGGGGTCCTTTAGCTAGCAGCACTTTTCAAGCTACAACAGCTTATTGATACTGGGTGGCATACTTCAAAGCCACGCACTGATCAAGACTGATTTGGGGCCAGACTCATCCCCCCATGATGTTACAGCTCTACTGTAACAAGAGCAAAAGTGCTGAATGTGAAAGTCTGTTTCCAATTTTATTGCTGTTTCCTCTATAGATTATTTTCAATGGAGACCACAGGACCCCAATTCTGTCCTGAATTTTCAATTAATTTCTGAAACATAAGACATTATTAATATTATTAACACATAATTAATACATTTCCCACCTGGGATGAATAAAGTATTCTGATTCTGATACATGTATTACTTGTTAGCTGTACACCTGATTAGGATTATATTTCAGTCAAACTAACATAAATTTTCAAATGTTAATGTGCAGCTAAATGCCAGGTCTCATCATATTAGTAATAAACTGCAGTACTTGGGATTTAACTTGAATTTTTCCTTGAAAAAAACTTTGTTAATTTGTTACATGAAAGGAAACACATATATGTTACAATACAGACTAATATATCATATGGTACTTTTTTCATTGGGTCAGTTTTCCTTCTGACACAAGCTCACGGACACACGCACACACACACACGCACGCACACATAAATACCTGTGATGAGAATGGTTGGCTCTAAAGATGGCTGGATGCTCTGACCTGTCTCGTCTCGTCTGTCCTGACTGTCATCTTCACCTTGAGTTGCAACACTGTCACTGAAAGAATTTATAGAAATTTGAGTGAAAACAGGACCCTTAGTTGAATAAATGATTAAGAAAATATCTTGAAAGATGCTTTAGAAACTGTAGTACAGCATCTCATTTTACTGTGTTGGCAAAAAATGCTTAAGGAGTCATCTTTAAGTATTAAATATTACTGACCACAAAGGACAGTGGCAAAGCCAAACACGTGAGCAGAAACCATTAGTAAAACCTTCCATCCATACTCAGTGGCCTGTAATGATGAAAGCTATTAAACAGACTTGAATAAAGTCAAAGTCAGCCAAAACCAAAGGTGTGGCAAACACACATGTGGCTCTGACAGCACTGTGTTGAGTTTCTTAGAAAACAAAACTTGCCAACGGGATCTAAAACAAAGACAAAAAATGTTCTGATTTATTCTGTTTGACCAAAATCTAAATGATCTGTGACCACAACTCCATGTATTTACAACAGTGTAGATAGGGAGGGTACCCCTTTCAGGTGAAGACTGTGCCAGTAAAAATACGAGGGTAAGTTCATTTTAAACAGGTTAACTGTCTCTGTCCTTTCAGAAAACAGAAAACTTACCTGACCTTAACAGAAAAATACTTACTTGTAACTGCATAACACATACCTACAAGAAAACAAGACTAAAAGACTGTCAACCTGTCCATCACCATTGCGAACAAGAAGGGACTCAGAGCTGATCCCTAATCCTGATCCTGTAATCTCACCCCTAACTTAAATCCATCTGTCACTCTTACCACCTCACCACTGTCTTGCTGTCCTCATAAGTGTCCCGTACCACTCGCACATACTCCTCTGCTACTCCTGACTTCCTTATTATCAATTGCTGATAATATTTTTAGTCACCCCTGTTCATATAGGTCAAATCAAAAATAGGTTAAATTGTGAATTAGTCAGGGACACCGGGACCTTTATGAATATTTGTTATTTGCATCCCCTGATACAAACTGGTATGGTATCACTATACTTTACAGTAATACCTGGCAGCTGGCATTTTTATTACATGCAGTTTTTTAACAACAGATTGATAGAGATAAATAGGAAAAATTGCTGTATGAAAAAGAACAAAGAAAAAATATGTTTCCTGTCTTAAATTGGACTATTATGCCAAACAAAGAATTGATGCACACCTTTGTGTACACTCTTCATCTCTCTGTCGGTCATCAGTATCTTGAAGCTGGCAGACAGCCTCCTGCAGATCTCTGATCTTGGCCTCCTTTTCATTCAGCACCATGACAAAACGTGAGTACAATTCTCGCTCCAAAATCTCCTTCTTCTGAACTTGTTCCTGGAGCCTGTTGAGAAACACAAGTGCATGCATATAGGGGCTGAAAAGAACATGGTTTTAAAAGCAAGAAGGCTTCATGTTTGTTGGTTATCTGACAGCAGTTTGCTAGTACACACCTAAACCCTATGTGAACCTCATCCTACACTTTGCCAAGGCTCTTCATTAAGAAATCAACAGGCAGATAAATAAATACACAAAAATATTTTCTTGAAGGGAAACCTGACATTAATAAAACCAACGTCATGTGAATCATTTGAAGTTAGTTCCCAGAACTCACAATCCCAGCTTGCAACAATGGGTGGAACCCACAATATTCTCAAATGGGTAACCAGTGATGATATCATACTGGGTGATTATTGTGGATATAGACAGCTGGCAACTTTAAAAGCAGAAGGAGCTTGCATGCAAACAAGGCAATCAACAATAAATGCACATCCTGAACAACTTAAGAAAATTATGAGATTCTGTGAATAAGTTTTTTCATCATCCTTACTCTGAAAGTATTTGCTGGTGAGCCTGTTTCAGTTTACGGTTTTCCTCGAACAATCGCAAGTTTTCTGTCTCCAGATCTGTGCTGCGCTTTAGGGACTGTCTGATCATCTCACGGGTCAGCTCTAGAGGGTCTGGAGAAGGCTGGAGCTCCGCAGAGCCCAAGTACACCTAGAGGAAGGAGGGAAAGAAGAGCAGCAACAGAAAGTAAAATGAGAGAGCAAGACGAAGTACATCTACTATATGGACAAAAGTATTGGACCTCTTAATAACTGAATTCAGGTGTTTCATTCATTCCCATCGCCACAGGTGTATAAAATCAAGCACCTAATCATACAGACTGCCTATACAAACACCTGTGAAAGAATGGGTCATTCTAAAGTGCTCACTGAATTCAAACATGCCACTGTTGCAAACAAGTCAGTTCACAAAATTTCTTCCCTCCTAGATTTTCCATAATCAAATGTAAGTGGCATTAGTATTTAGGAACCACAGCAACTCATTAACAAAATGACATACCATATAAAGTTACAAAGTGGGGTCACCAAGTGCTGAGGCGTATAGTGGGTTCAAGTTGCCAATGCTCTGCTGACCAAATAACTGCAGAGTTCCAAACCTCCTCTGAGATTAACATCAGTACTAAAACTGTGTGCAGACAGCTGGGTTTACATGGCTGAGCAGCCGCATGCAAGCCTTACATCACTAAGCATAATGTCACTACACTCTGCACATATATTAGGCAGGTTGTATTTTTGAGGATTAGTTTTATTATTTAACAACAACAACAGTGCTCTTGGTCAATCCCAAAATGTTAATAAACCTCAAACCTGAATATTTAAGGAAGTCAAAGTGAGGTTTTGTCTTTTGAACAAGAATAGCTGTGTGTGCACAATTATTAGGCAACTATTAGTGTGCAGAATTATTATGCAACTCAAAGAAAACAAAAATATTCCCATCTCACTTGTTCATTTTCAGCTGTTAACGTGAGAATAATAAATAAACAACTCAGACTTTACAAATAAATATTTGTGACATTTCAAAATATAAATTAGTGGCCAATAACCACCCTTCTTTTCGGTAACACTCAAAAGTCATGGTGTGACAGGGGCTTTACTGGCTAACCACGCAGTGGAGTACTTTGATGCATGAGATGGGGCATTATCCTGCATAAAAATCATGGTTATCTTGAAAGATGCGCTTTTTCCTGTACCATTATGTGAGGAGCGTGTCTTCTAGAAACTGGCAGTAGGTTTGGGAGTTGAGTCTGAGTCCATCTTGAACCCAAAAAGTTCCAACAAGCTCATCTTTATTAATTCTAGTCAACGCCAGTACCCCACCTCCCCCTTGCTGACGTCTGAGTCGGAGTGGAGCTCTATGCCTACCACGGGTCCATCCATCTGGTCCATCAAGAGTCACTCTCATCTCATGAGTCCTTTGAAAAGTCGGTCTTCAGATACTTCTTGGCCCAGTCTTGCCATTTCCACTTATGTGTCTTCAGTAGGGTTTGGGTTATAGCCTTTCTTACCTTGGCCATGTCTCTGAGCACTGAACAACTTGTACTTCTGGACACTCCAGGTAGACTGCAGTTCTGGAATATGACAGCACTGGAGGATAATGGGTTCCTGGTAGCTTCACGTTTGATTCTTCTCAAATCTTTGGCAGTTAATTTGCATCTTTTTCTCTCAACACATTTCTTGCGACCCTTTTGGGTGTTTGCAACAAAACGCTTGATGGTTCTGTGGTCACGTCCTAATATCTTGGCAATTTCAAGAGTGCTGCATCCCTCTGAAAGATTTTTTTTTATAGTTTTTGACTTTTCAGAGTCTGCTAGATCTCTTTTCTGGCCCATTTTGCCTGAGGAAAAGAAGCTGCCTAATAATTGTGCACACCAGAAATAAGGTGTTGACCTCCTAAGGCCAGACTCTCCCTCATTACACAAATGCACATCACCTCGTATGCTTAAATCCGAATCAAGTTTATACAGCTTGGAGCTGGAAAGTATGCATAAAGGTGACAAATTGTGCAGGCAGTGTAGACACCAGAGCAGAGGAATGATGCTTTTCCATCTGGCAGTGTGATAGATGAGTCTGGGTTTGCAGAATGCCAGGAGAACTGTTAAGTTTGATGGAGGAAGAATAATGCCATCGGGTTGTTTTTCTGGGGTTGTCTTGAGCCCCTTACTTCCACTGAAGGGAAATGTTAATACTTCAGCTTTGGGTAAGGGCCTTTTGTGTTCCAGCATAACTGTGCCCCAGTGTACAACACAAGGTCCATAAAGACATGACTGGATGACTTTGGTGTGGAAAAACTTGACTGGCCCACACAGAACCCTGATCTCAACCCTATCCAAAACTATGGGATGAATTTGAATGAAGATTGTCAGCTAGGCCCTGTCATTCAACATCCAAAATTCTCACATACTCCAAAATCTTGTGGAAATCCTTCTCAGAAGAGTAGAAGCTGTTAGAGCTGCGAAGGGAGGACCAACTCCATATCAGTGCCAATGGATTTGGAAAGGAATATCATAAAAGCTCCTGAAAAGGTAATATGTAGTTGGCCCAAAACTTTTGTCTATATATCGTAAGGAAACTTGGCTCACTTTATTATTGAACAGTTGAGGAGTTCAGCATTGTGGTATGATTTCAGTGCACAGTCCTTCTTTCTGTGCATTGACAGGTAACTACCACATGCCTCCCTCTGAGTGTACCCAATAACAGGACAGATGTTGATTTAGCACAGTACCCGCTCTTGTAGTATCTGGGCATCCTCTAGGAGAAGCTGGAGGGAGTTATGTGTGAAAATCATGTCTGGCATCATAATCTTGGCAAGAACTACAACAGAACACAAAAATGATCCATGCAAAGCTGTCATCTAGCTTGCAAAATTAGTTTACTGTGAAAAATGAGTAAGCTTATGCACACTTCTGTCATCGCAACAAGTTCTACAATACAGAGGTACAACAAACATTACATAACATTTTCTCTGAGGTGGGAGACCATTTCAGATGATGAGATGTTTTTTCTGTCTAGGAGAAACAGAAGACAGATTCACTGGTCACCTACAAGTGAGAACAACGTTTCCTTTCTGTTGATTTTTGTCGGTGACTCTTTGGAATCACAGGCAGGCTTCATATGTAATAAAACATTCCTCATTTGGTTTGCATCTGGGCACCAAGTTACAGGTCAGGGCTGAGGGATAATAGCAGTGGGCAGAAAAAATACAGAGATTTTAACATTTAGATAAAGTTTAGTTCTTTTTTTTTACTGTATTTTGTATACATTTTTTTTTTTTTTTTTTCTTTATTTCACTT
>VUQH01087974.1:0-11751 GCA_015106775.1 Etroplus canarensis
CCTTCTTGTACAGGGCGGTGGTGTTGTGGGACCAGTCCAGTTTATTATTGAGGTGAACACCCAGGTACTTGAAACTGTCCACCATTTCAATGTCCTGCATTTTTCTGCTGCACTTTTGCATTTTTCTGCTGCAGTTCATTGTAATTTTTCATCTCCTGCTCCAACTCTGTAATTCTTATCTCGTAATTTTTACAGGAACATTTCAGCATTTCATGCCTATCCTCAAACTGATTATCTCTCATGGTTACTCTGGACTCTGTGCCTGTTTTCTCCATTCTGTCCAAGACTTTTCAGTTCTTACCACAATCTCTCATGTTAGTGATCGTGTTAGTGAAATCTGTAGCTTAAAATCTGTTTATTTCTCCAAACTGTCACTGTGTGACCACTCGGACGGGAGCAAACTCTCTTACTGCTTCTTTCTTCTTCTTGTAAATTTTATTGGCGGTTGGCAAACAGAGTACATTACCGCCACCAACTAGTATCCTGTCCACCTGTATCACCCCTGGTCTGTTTTAGTTTGTACTCTGAGAGATCAAAGGAAAAGATGTGTCCTTTGCTCTTTGATCCTCTGATCTGAAATCAATGGATGAAAGATCAAAGGGAACATTCAAAGGACAGTTTTCCTTTGATCTGTGTTCTACAGTCATTGCATAGTCATTATGCTGACTTCAAAACGCTCTTTATTGACCTTCACCAAGATGGCAGAGGTATAGGTTCTCTGTCTGTCTGTCTGTCTGTGTGCAAAATAACTCATAACCTTATGAATGGATTTGGCTGAATTTTTTTTATGGATTTGGCTTCATAAAAGGAAGAGGTGATAAAATTTTGGGAAGAACTGGGTGATGGGATCATGCTGAACAAAAAATCCTGATATCAATAAATATTAAAGTAATAGTGACATCAGTGTGATTACCTCCGCCAAGGAGGTTATATTTCCAAATGCTATGGGTATGTTTTCATGATCATAGAATCCAATAAAATGAATGTAGGAGTATTAGTTTTAGGTGTAAGTTAGAATATGTGAGGCAATGAGCTCCCTGCAGAGGTCTGTGCTTTCTGAGTGCTTTACTAGTTTGTTTGATGCAGCTGGCATTGCCATTATTAATCAATATATGCATAGTTTAGGCAAAACCAGGTATTTTCTGTAAACGTGTCCACTTCGTGTCGTAGCCAACTTCTTTGAAGCTAGAAAACTGCTAGCTCAGCAGTGGCTTGGTGTTACGGTAAGTGACTGGGAAACAGAGGGCTACCAATGCTGCGCTGGATCGATGCCCGCCTCTGGCAGCTGCAAGTCCGTGGATGCTGGGGCCACCCCATCCCCAACACCGAGGCACCCTGAGCAAGGAACTGAACCCCCCACTGTGCTCCTTGGTGCCTGTAACAGGCCGCCTTGTTCTCTCTCACCCCTGTTTGTGTGTGTACTCATATATACCTACAAAACACATTTTCTTCTTCTAAAAACAGTTGGCCAATCACAAGAGGTGTAACCTGCACATGTGCGGTAGCATCTACCTCGGCAGGAATCCTGCCTGGTTGTACTTTTGATTTCTAAATCTAGTTATGGAGGTATACCCCAAGGGGGACAAAGTGAACTGAAGATCAAATCCAACAGTTTTCAGTGGTTTAAATCTTCACCTGTGGTACATTTGAAATGTTGACCTGTTTGAGAACCAGAGGGTCACTGAGGGTTGCCAGTTCAATACAAGACCTCACCCTGGACCCATTTGTGTGGAGGTGGACTAGAGGCCAGAGAGATGTCAGCTCGGCACCTGAGGATTGCCAAGGTGCCCTTGAGGAAGGCACCAAACCCCTACATTGCTCTGTGGTGCCAATAATGGGCAGCCTCGCTCACCAACTTCTCACTCTGCATGTTGCATATAAAAGTGTAACAACCAACAAAGAGTGTTGGTGATTTGATTAATAAAGGATGTTTGTTAAACTTAATTATTAAAGTTACATACTGCAGTTTATACACACGTTTATTTATTCATTTTATATCTACTACTGTGGTGGAAAAAAATGAAATAAACAGTCTCGGATGAGAAGATCAATTCAGTATATTTATTTGTGCACAAAGAGAACAATGCAGAGACACAAAGTCAGTGTATCCTGGAGATGCTCTCTGCCATACAGTGTCTCTTCTCCAGGCTTTACAGTACTGTACAGTGATCAGAGGAACCCACAGCATGAAGGGAGAGAGATGTTCCATACATAAGTATCCACTCTTAGTTAACAGACCTGGCCAAGGAAGGAGAGTCATCTTCCCTTCATGGGAATGGTGTTTTCTTTTCTTCTCAAGGAAGACCAGGCTGTCAGGTTAACTGAATGGACCCAAGGAGCAGACTAGAAACAGGAGTCTGAGTTGTGCAGGTTTATTTAAAGAGAGTTCTGGTTGAGAATGTACAAGGTGGGGAATGATCCTTGGTCTGTCAGAGGGGAGAATCCAGATGGGCTGAGAGTGGGTGAGGCAGGAGAGGCAGGGTAAAGGTGCGGATGGAATCCTAGGGATGGAGAGGAGGGAAAAGGTCAGACGGGAGGCTTTCGGGTCAAGGCAAACAAGTCAAGCAAATCACAAGAGCTGGTCTCAAAGACTGGCTGGGCTATAGCTATACTCTGGCGGAGTCTCCAGGGGTCTGCAGGGTTTATAACTGGGTCCAGAATGCCAGTGGCCCCCAGGTGTGCAGCACCGCTTTGCCCACGAGATCACTCACCTGAAAACTAGGAAAATAGTTAGATTCCCTTATCCTGACCCCAGAGGGGGAGAGAGAGGAAAAAGGGATGACTCCCAAGCTAGCAGGCAGGGGACATGACACAGGCATCACACAAACATAAGAAAAGGTCATTCTAGGTTCAGTACATTCACACAAAACAAGAAGCTTACTACTGAGCATACAACTCTGCTACTATTCCTATATTAAAATAGTAAGAATATCAAATTATCCATCACGTTTCCCTCCTTTTGATTAAATAAAAAACAATCTTGTTTTTATATTAATCACATCATTGTTCAAGAACATTTTCCCCATGTGGAGTGTACACAGGACAACTTCCCAAACTTTGGAAGCATTATGCTATATTAAACCTAAAATGAGTTCAAACAAGTTACACTTCAGTAGATCCACCCCCAATCAAACCATAAACGCATCAGGTATGAAAGTACAACATTCACTGCCCACAACAGGACATGACAGCCCCACAGGCTGTCCAAGCAGTGGACATGGAGACATTTTTTAAGGAAACTTACAGTATGAAAAGAAAGATCTTGCATCCAGTTAAATATTTTCCTAAAGAAAACAGTCTGGAAAACTGGTGTCATTATGTTCAATCACTGTAAATACACTGAACATATACAGACAGTGGAGATATTAGCTGGCCATGACGAGAGCAGAACAGAGCTCCTGTGTCTGCATGAAGGAATGTCCAGTAATCATCTGCATTAATTAGGTGTTCAACATTGCATGATCTCTGTGGCCTTCAAACTAGTCTGGAGATATTCCTTTTCAAAGGAAACCAGCTCCCTTATGGAAGCAGCTTCTGGCCTCCAGCAATGAGTGAGCAGTAATAAGGGGTTACAGTGATACACTCTGTGTTTTTCTCATGGCCTTAATAAACGAGCAAAGCCATTTTTCTAACATTTCCTCCCTCTTTGTGCTAAAAGCGCAAACATATGAGTAAATATATCATCAAACCATAAATTAATAAAAACCACAAAAGTAATCAAAAGGTCGTCAGATGCAAAATGCATATGAGTGAAAAACCTGCTTCCAGATGAAAACTCTCACATGCACCGTCTGCCATGGCGGGCGTCTCTATTAGACACTTTTACATCCAATGAGACGACTGTACTGTATTGGAAACATAAACTTACAAATTTAAGAATCATATAAAAGTGTCACATTACAGCCATAATAAAACAAACAAATCATCATGTCATGTTGTGTACTTCCTTCCCTGATGTTGCTTTCTCCATCACCTGTACCTCCCTTCCTAGAGGGTTGAATGATTATCTCAATACATAAAAACACAACAATGAATACACTACAAAACACGTCGTCACAGTCATTTCTCCTCGTCTGCCGGACATCACCATTCTCTGTGTCCATCGTCCCCCGAAGTTGACTCATGTATCTGTTTTCTCTGGAATGTATGTGGATTTGTGTTTTCAACAAAGCGGCAGAGGCGGCGCTTGGCTCGCACCTCTTAGCCGTACGGTCAATGCAGCCCCCTTTAATGTGCGCATAGGGGTGTATTTACTCATCAGATCATTTTTGATGTCCAGCTGAAAAGACGTCATCCGTAGACTCTCAGACCCCTCCTCAGTCACTGGCATCCAGGCAGTACTTCCCAGCAGTCTTTGTGGCTGCATGAATGGTCACCAGCCTTTAGAAAAGGTCCCCTCCAGTGCCTGGACCTCTCCAAGCTCAGGCTGGAAGGTGTGCAGTCACCTGGGATGAGACAGCCTCTTCCACCTGCTGAAAACAAATCTGTCTGCTGGGGTTCATTCAGTGAAATCTTCATCAGTCTTTGGAAACGGTCTGTCTGGCAGAGGATGAGTCTGTTGGGACGGTGTTCTTTCTGACAAACCTGTAGATCAGTGCTGAGTTAAGCCAGCTAACCTTCCCCCATTTCCACACACTGTCCAACCCGTGTGTCCAACATGAAGAGGCATGGATTGTTCTGAACCACGCCTAACTCTGCCTGAAAAAGAAGCAGCAGAAGTTTGTCTGCTGCGTAGTGGGTGTGTACCTGACCTTCACAAACAGAGATAAAGTTTGGCAGCAAGGTCCCATGAATGAACCGGGTATAGCGTCCTGTCAAGGACTGTCAGTCTGTCTTAAATTAAAACAAACATCTTTAAGGAGTTATCAATGAAGTTGATAACTTGAACCTAAATTAAGCTACCCAGAGACAAAGTTTTGGATAAACCAGCCACAGGGGCCCACAAGCCAGTGTAGTCCTAGTGCCAGTCCCAAGCCCGGGTAAATGGTGAGGGTTGCGTCAGGAAGGGCATCCGGCGTAAAAACTTTGCCAAATCAATTCATCAATCAATTCATAACACGACTTCCATACCAGATCAGTCGCAGCCCGGGTTAACAACGACCGCCTCCGGTGCCGTTAGCCAACAGGGTGCCGGTGGAAACTATGCTACTGTTGGCCGAAGCATGGATGTAGTGAAGGAGGACATGCAGAGGGTTGGTGTGAGGGAAGAGGATGCAAGGGATAGGATGAGATGGAGGCAGATGATCCGCTGTGGCGACCCCTAACGGGAACAGCCGAAAGAAGAAGAAGCAGCAAAGATACCATCAGTACCCTGGCACTTTTCCATTTTTCAGCTTCTTAAGACAACACTCTAACTCAGGTGCCTGAGGAGGGCTCTCTTTTACAGATTCCAGATCTTCCGTTGGTATTATATGTGGGAACTCTTCTCGCGTGCCAGGGTGTTGGGAGAAGTGCTCCTCTAAATTCTTAGGCTGGATGAACTGCATATTCGTCCTCGGCAGTGACGTGCGACTCTTAGCAAGACAGAATTCCTTCTCCACATTTCTCTGTTCGGCAGCCATGTTGATCTTCCTGGCTTTCTCCTTGAAGTATTTTCCCTTTAGTACCACACATAACTTCTTAATCTGTTTAGACAGCTCCTTACTTTCATCAGGGTCACGTGAGACACGACGTTTCTCATTTAGGGTTAGGAATTTCTCATTTACCCAAGGCTTAACATTGCCATCTTTTTGTCTCCCAGGTATGATTTCAGCAGATGCTGTAGTTAGAGCATCCAAAACATGTTGGTTAATAATATCAACCTGTCCAGATGATGGTGGTTGTTCCAGGAGTTCCTCCATTTGTTTACTGTACTGGTTTCTGATCATTTCAGAATCTCTAAGAATTATGGTGTGGTGCCTTTGTAACTTTGTTTTTCTTGAAAATTTCAAGTGGTCTTTTCCTGGTTGGAAACATGGTGTCTATGACAACAACTCTATGGTCAGAATCAAACAGGCCACTAACACTTGGGTATGATCTGCAGTTGCACGTAGCTTTTCTAACATACCACTCTCCTATGATGTAATCAAGGCGAGGCTCATACCCCTTGGGGATTTAAATGACCATCTATGAGCAGCTACTCTTGTGGCAAACATGGTGTTCAGAATGTACAAACCGTTGTTTTCAGACACTTCCAAGAACTGTGTCCCATTGAAACTTGTTAAGTCTACATCATTGTACTGTCTCACGCACTGCCAGTTTTCATGCGGACAATTATTTCCTATCGTTGCCTTAAAATCCCCACATGCAACTATTTTATAGGAGGGATGGGACTTCTTGATGTCCACCACTGATCTCGAAAGATTGTTATAGAAGGCTTCTTTGATTAAGTTTGCATATTCTTCGGTTGGAGAATAGCAGGAGAATACGCATAATTTGGTTCCTAGGACGACAACCCTGGCCATAGATATTCTGGCCTCAACGCAGTGAACATCATCTTCACATGGGGAGCTAATACTATTGCAACCCCTGCCAGCGCCTCCCTTTTCATACCATTGTAAAATACCTTACAGTCCTTGAGTATGGGGTCATCAAACTCAAGCTCTTCCTGACCAATAATGAGAGTTTCCTGCATACAACAAATGTCATGTTTTAGGGTTTTAACTTGCAATACGCACTCCACTAACTTGCTCTCACATCTTGCTGTTCTGACATTTATAGTACCAACATGTACGTAGTGGTAACTATTTGACTTAGCAGTACAATGATTAATATTCATTGCTGGCGTCAGAAAAGGTCGCTAGTCACAAAAATCCAATAGTTCTCTCACAAGATGAACCATACATAAATAACACTCTGGATCTAAATAGTTATCGATAAATAATCTACAAATGATAGATAAACACAGACTTTGAAATACCTTTTGATGGTTCTTACCAGAATGAAAGAGGCTACTTTACATCCCAGTCGCCATTTTTTAACTCCGTTGGCTTGCTCAGCCGCAAGGCCAAGCTACCCAAGGTGCACCTGTCCTAGTGACGGAGGTGGAGTATGGCTTGAGTGTGATAGGCGTTTAGAATTAGAAGGGCTTACAATACTGCCTACTAAATCTAGTGGATATACATCTGAGAGTTACGCTTCAACACTCCTTGCAGAACATTTAAGACAAGTGCTTGAAAATTCTGCACAGTGATATGTGAGTAGCTTTATAGCAATCTAATTATTGTATACAAACCTGAATAGCATAAGAAGATATTAAAATCTTAGATTTAGGTTTTGTTTGTTATTCTTACTGTTAACAGGCCCATCAAGCACTTTGGAAATTATTTTACACCATTGTTTAAAACTTTGGTTCTGAGGTGACTTTCATGTTTGATTTTGGACCGCAGATTGTGTCTTTTAAAGTGTTTTTCATCATCGTGTTTGAATCTTGGGAGTATCTTTGATGATCAACATTCAACGCTTTCGTGTCTTTGAACCAGTTTCTCTTAGATTTTCTTCCTCTTGTGTCCTGCCAAAGATGGAGCACACCCTGTTTCCATCTAACAATTTCCCTGAGAAAAACCCACCCATTACTGGTTGTCTGTGTGGAAAAATTTGGTAAAACCTTTCATAAACTTGCTGCAAGTTGCACCCCATGATCCTACATTAAACAAACAGAAAAGATAAATGTTACAGATTTTAACTTTAAACGCTGGAGAATTTCCAAAACATTAAAGATTTCTGTGTAGAAAACTTGTTAGAGCCATTCCATGACATTTACTACTAACGTGCCTTTAGGAATTTTTCTGTGTCTCCCACTGTGTCAAAGCTTGTTTTCTTTTGTCTTTCATCTGCCAGGATGGCAGCATGTCACTCTTCTTTTTTATTAAAGAGAAGAAGCGGTCAACCGTTGAATTTTATTTAATAAGGAGTCATCTGGCTGTCCCTATGTCTTCAGAAATACTGTATGCTGCAGTTAAATGCAAAATCACAGGTGAAGCTGGTGGTTTACTTTACATACTGTGCTCACTTTAACAGCACATGGTTGTAACACTGTTGTATTTTCAGATGTGAAGCAGCAGCTGCACATTAATCTCAGGATTACAGAGTTTTGCTTTTGTATGTACACATCACTCCATTGAGAGCTTTGCCTGTGCTCTCTGCTCTTATTTTTAATGTGAGGAAATGAATATGTGGGAGTTTTATTATTTTCACATTCCCTGTAAGTTGACTTTTGATATACACAAGATTAAAATCCAGAGGAACCCTCAATAATTGAGAGAATCATTAGGCAAACAACACACACACACAAACAGTCAGATCAAGATAAAGATGGCTCAGTAAGACACAAAGGGCAGAATTAATGATGGAAGGAAGCGGCTGCTTTGAAGGAGTGCAAAAGAAAAAAAAACGAAAGTCAACAAACTGCAGTAATATTTCAGTGGAAAAGAAATATGATCAAATAAATCATATCTTGCTTTTGCTGCTGCTGTTTTAATTGAATTTTGTCTCGTTAATTTCTAACATTCCCTCTAAACACAGCCCATTTCATGGGCTGTATATTTGAAAAAGCTGCTTCCTCGGCTTTTAATACGACCCTTTACTCCCATTTTATCAGGATAAAGTTGTACATCATTGATTCCAACACAAAAATGACCAAAAATCCTGAAAGTTTCTCATTTTGTGATAGAGGAAACAACTGTATTCTCTAATTAGTGACACTTTCAAAATGATGTCCCAAATTGCTTTACAGCAGATGGAATAAAACCTCCAATAACATTTATGAAGCCATACAATTTTCTTTTGGTTAGTGTTTTCTTGATTTTACCCAATTTAAAAATTGTTTTCTTTGAACTTCCTTTTTTTGTAATCTTTACTGTTTTTAAAATGCATAAGTTCGAGCCTTCGAGTTGCTTATCATTTTTTCCAAGTGTTTCCAAACATAGTGAGTGCAGTAAACACACATTTTCCTCTTAAAGTAATAACATGACTACTTTTTGCTGAATACTAATTTATCTGTATGTGCAGTTCTTCAGTGCATCCTTGTCCTTGGTGAGCTCCTGGTATAGTACCCATTTACTGTTTGCCAAGTAAAAGCTACAGCTTTTATCACCCTGTGAAACCACAAATATGCGTTTTTACATTTCTGTTTGTGTTTGGCTTGAAACAGTGAGATACATTTGTGCCACTTCTTGCTCCTCCCAATCTTCACTGAACTGGCGCAATATTAATTTTGTTTGTTTTATCAGAATGCCCGTTAGCACCAGCTGTACCTTTGGCCTTTCTTCTTGAGGTCCTCCATGCATTCATGTGTAGAGAATATATACAATACATACAGTATGCAATCTAAATTCACTAAGACAAACAAAGCAAGTCAGCTTGACTCACACAAATATCATTGAAAATAATAACAGAAAACATACAGAAATATGCTTATAACAGGATGTTATAAAATAAAGTCATAAACTGAGTTATTTGAATGAGTATTATTTCTTCCATAATGCCATAATATGTTAAACTTTCTGTCCAAGATCATGACTATAGGTATACATTTCAAATCTATATACCACATATACAATCATGTAAAGAAAACGTGCAGAAGCAGTGTGTTAAAAACCTTACTGCTTCCACAGAAATTAAGAGGGCAAATAGCAGCCAGGTGCTGCTAATGAAATGCATTTGACTAATTGATCATCAGCAAGTGCAACCACCTCTATAAAAACAGATGTTTAGGTAGTTTGCTGGTCTGGCATATTCAGGTGTGTGTGAACACAGTGTCACAATCTTCCCAGGAGTGAACATCCCAGCAAATTCACTTCAAGGTCAAACCGTGCAATGCTCAGAGAAATTGCAAAATACCCAAGAGCTACAGCTCAGACTTTACAGGCCTCAGTTAGCATGTTTAATGGTAAAGTTCACAACAGGACAATTAAAGACTGAACAAGTATGGCTTGTTTGCAAGGCTCGTCAGTAGAAAGCCTCTTCTCTCTAAAAAGAACATGGCAGCACAGCTTAAGTTTGCAAAGTTGCATCTGAAGAAACCACTACTTCTGAAACAATGTCCTTTGAACAGACGAGAATAAAATGGAGATGTTTGGCCATAATGCACAGCCCCAAATTTTGAAAAAACCACACACACATTATTAGCGCAAACACCTCATATCAACTGTCAAACACAGTGACGGAGGGGTGATGATTGTGGCTTGTTTAATAGCCACAGGACCAGGGCATCTTGCAGTCAGTAAGTCAACCATGTACTCTTCTGGATACCAAAGTATTCCAGAATCTAATGTGAGGCCATAAGCTTTGCCCAAATTGGGTCATGCAACAGGACAATGATCCAAAGCACACTAGTAAATCTACAGAAGGATGACTGAAAAAGAAAAGAAACAAAGTGTTGCAATGGCCCAATCAAAGTCCAGACCTCAACCTGATTGAAATGTTCCGGCCTCTTGAGAAAATTGTGCATAAAAGAATACCCACAAACTTCAGAGACCTGAAAAAACATTTTAATGATGAAAGAAAGTAAGGTAGAAAGAAAGCAGGAGTGGGCCTAAATTCCTCCACAGTCATGTGAGACACTGATAAAACCATACAGAAAATAATTATTTAAGTTATTGCTACTAAAGGTGGTTCTACAAATTACTGAATAATGGGGTGTTTTTTATGACTATAATATGGTTTGCTGTGTGGTTCATTGTAATGATAGCCCATCCAAGAAAATTGCACATTTTTTTTAACTGAAATTCCAGTATCATTTCATATTTATGTTGGCACTGCTCTTTGTCTTGGTAGTGTACTATGATACCATCTACTGTAATATGGATGCATATTGCTAACCCTAGCTAGCTAGTTATCATTAGCGGATAACGTGGCACTTAAACTTCTCCAAATATGGTCACTTCTGGTTTTAAAAAACTCAAAATAGGAACAAACCAATTGCTTAACTCAAGACTTGGAAACAGCAGTTCACAAACAAATTGGTATAATTACGGTGACATCCTCCATCTTTGATATATATGCGCTTGTATAAACTTGAGATCATCTTTGCTGTGCAGTCTTCCAGCATCACTTCATTCACTGTAGCAGCAACACACACCCAAAGTGGCTTTGTTTGTCAACTTAGTTTGCTTTTCTCTTTCTGTCTATGATTAAACTTCCATTTATGCTCACATTAAATCAGAGGAACGCCAAAGCACATGCTTTCAGTTTAAATCAGTTTAAGTTAAATTGAGATTTATAAATCACAGGTCCTTAAGACACAAAAGGAATTGTTAGAATCTGTTTTTTCATTTCAGTTCAATTCAATTTTATTTCTATAGCACCAATTCACAACAAAAGTCACCTCAAGGCACTTCACACTATAAGGTCAAGATACTACAGTGTTAAAGAGAAAACCCCAACAATCAGACGATCCCCTATGAGCAAGCACTTGGTGACCATGGGAAGGGAAAAACTCCCTTTTAACAGGAAGAAACCTCCAGCAGAACCAGGCTCAGGGAGGGGCAGCCATCTGCCTCGACCGGTTGGGGACGAAGAAGAGAGAAAGGAGAGCAAAAAGAGACAGACTGTGGGAGAGAGAAGACAACATTCAATGACACACAGCAGAAACAAATAAATAAATGCATGGGGAGTCAAAAGAGGTGGGTGGAGTAGAAATGCCCAGCACATCATAAGAAGCCCCCCCAGCAGCCTAAACCTGTTGCAGCATAACTAAGCCCTAACTATAAGCTTTATCCAAAAGGAAAGTTTTAAGTCTAATCTTAAAAGTAGAGAGGGTGTCTGCTTTCC
>VUQH01087981.1:15296-25403 GCA_015106775.1 Etroplus canarensis
TGGGGAACCATCTTTTCGACCTAGAAAGTCAAAGAAGGGGTAGTGGCGAAGTGTAGGCTGGATTCATTTAAACAGTAAGTGCCAGGGGACTATTACATGTTCAGTATTCTTGGATTCATTACATTAGTTTTCAGATCCTGTTGTAAGAAAAGTGACACTTATGAGACCCTAAGAACATTTACTAACAAAGATAGCATATCTAGAGAAGATATTAACGGGCAGAAACTGACAAATTTACCAACTGATACATGTGAAGCTCTGCTATTTCATAATAGATTTTAATACATTTAATTATCACTCTGCAGCCGTAAGTGTATTATTGAGAGTAATCAAATTATTACTGGCAGCAAGTTGAGAAAAAAAACCAGCTGACTTTAAAGAATTTTTTTAATGCAGTATCAAATTTACCTTAGGGTATGTTGTATCATATTACTGGCTAGTTAGAATCTTAGAAGTCCTGCATTTCAGACAGCATATTTAAAGAGATTATGAAATGTTGGGTATAAAAAAAGAGATTTAGAAAACCATGTAAAAAATGTAAACAATACTAGTAATGTCCTTGCATTGACATCATATTTGTTATGGTTACAGTGCATCATATCCGCATACTTCTCAGCACTCTCATGCTGAACAAGTTGGCAGTGATCTTATGCTTGTTTGGTTTCAAGCTTCTGGTAGTTTGTCAAATGCCTTCTTTCTTCTTCTTTCAGCTGCTTCCTTAAAGGGTTACCACAGTGGATCATCTGCCACCACCTCACCATATCCCTTGCATTCTCTTCCCTCACACCAACCCTCTGCATGTCCTCCTTTACTACATCTGTGAACCTTCTCTGTGGTCATTCTTTTTTCCCCTGCCTGGCAGCTCCATTTTTAACGTCCTTAATCCAAACTATTTACTATCCCACCTTTCAACATTTCCAACCCATCTCAACCTTTCCTCTCTCACTTTATGTCCAAAATTCTCAACCTGAGTCCCTCTAATGTACTCATTTCTAATCATGTCCATCTTGGTGACTCACAATGAAAATCAAAGATCATCAGTTCTGCCACCTCCAGCTCCACCTCCTGTCTTTTTGTAAGAGCCACCATCTTCAAATCACACATCATAGCAGGTCTCACTATCATGTTGAAAACCTTACCTTTCATTCTTGCAGTGATTCTTTGGTGAGAAATCAGCCCCTGATCCTTGTCTCCACCCACTCCACCCTGACTGCACTCTTTTTTTCACATCTCTTGTGCACTGTCCATTACTTTGGATGGTTGACCCCAGGTATTTAAATTTGTCCACTTCTCTATTTCTACTTTTTGCATTACTTCCTCACTGTACCACCTGTCTCACTCTAATTAACACTCATGTTTTCTGTCTTGTGTGTATTAACTTCTATTCCTCTTCTTTCTAGTGTATGCCTCCACCTCTGCAGGCTCTCCTCCACCTGCCCCTACTATTATCAGAATCAGAATCAGAATACTAATTAATTAATTAATTATTTCCAGAGGGGAATTTCTTTTTTCCTGTTAATACATATCAGAATGTCATCATCATAGTACACAAAAACTCCTGCCTGATTGCATCTGTCAATCCGTCCATCACCACTGCAGGCAAGAAGAAGGGGCTCAGAGCTGATCCCTGATGTAATCTCGCCCCCCGCCTTGAACCCATCTGTCAGTCCTATCACACACCACTGTATTGCTATCCTCATACATGTCCTGCACCACCTTCACATACTTCTCTACCACTCCTGACTTTCTCGTACAATACCACACTTCCTCTCTTGGCACTCTATCTTTTGCAAGATCCACAAAGACACAGTGCAACTCCTTCTGACCTCCTCTATACTTCTCCGTCAGTACTCTCACAGAAAAAAAAATCTCATCTGTAGTACTCTTTCTTGGCCTGAAGCCATACTTCTGCTCGCTGATCATCACCTCTGCTTTAGTCTAGATTCAACAACTCCTTCCCATATCTTCGTGCTATGGCATGTGGAATCAGACAATAGCAGCTGTGCCCATGATATGACCTTTTATGAACCAATTGCTGAAAAAAGTTAGTAAATGAAGACTGTTGCATTGCTTATGAGAAAACAGTTGCATGGAAGGGATTTAGAAAGAGTCACTTGAAAGGCTGGTTTGCTTCTGTTGAGTTGATCTATATGAGAAACATAGTCATATTCAGTTAGCATATTTTGTAAAGTGGATTAGGAGGCTGACACATTTTAAGATTACTGACATGGAAAATCCAAAATGTATTGCTGTACATGGAGTCTGAGGCAAAAACGCCTCAATTTATGTGTACAGTATATGTATGTTTTTGAGTAGTTTTTAACACTGTACCCTACTGTTAAACAACCGTTTTGATTAGTGAACCTAAATACTCTTCAAAGCCACCAAACTCTTTTGACAAGCAGTCATTTTAGCTCACAAAATATGGTAATGCTTTTACATGCATGTCTTAATCTTTGCATTTTAAAGGGATATCACATGAATATGTAATAAACATGCTGTATACATAAAATAATACTGATGCTTGGCTGAGCTTTTTTAAAGTTATATTAAAGCTCATTTGGCAACACCGTCCACAGCAGTACATATTCTGAGGTGGTACGCTTGCTGTCTTTTTCAAACTCATTCAAATTCATGTCGATAGCTGTAAGTAATACACTGGCTAATGCTAGAAAGTGATAGAAAGTACAACCATACTTGTGAGCTGAGCGTACAGTGAGCTGAACTATTCCTTTAATACTACCTCATTATAACAGTGTTTTTTTGTACTCTGATATTCAAAAAATCCACATCCAGAAGTAGAAACCTTAGCATTCATTTAAACTTATGTATCAGCTGAAAG
Source organism: Etroplus canarensis (assembly GCA_015106775.1). NCBI lineage: Eukaryota > Metazoa > Chordata > Actinopteri > Cichliformes > Cichlidae > Etroplus > Etroplus canarensis. The sequence continues at coordinate 18,139 of VUQH01087981.1, forward strand.
GATGAATCTAACTCCGATATCCAATATCCCTGTGGTTCTGTTAGGAAAAAAATATTTTACCTGATAAATGCTCTGCTAGTGTTACTATTTTACTGGTAGCTTTGCATGTATGTTGTTTGGTGCCTGTCAGATATTGCACAATTGATTTATCTATTTGTTGGTTGATTGGTTAATTTATATTTTTTTCTTGCATTTTCTTTTATTGTTTTGCTAAAAAAATGGGTTCCTTTCAACTACACAGCTCTGAAGCTCTAGAATGTAGAGAAAATACAAAATGACTATAAGCTTTACTTAATAAAAATCATTAGTTTGACAGCTTTGTGGACAACATATTGTAGCCAATAGCACTACTAGCATTTTAGCATTTACATTTTTTTTTAGCTTTTAACAAGTTGCTTGTAGCTTACGAGGTAATATTATATTGAAGGAACTTTAATCTTTTTGTTGTTGCTTTTGTTTTTGATTAAAAACAGCCACTTTGGGGCAGCTATTCTTAGACAGTAGTGTTTTTATTTATAACTGAGTACACCTGCTCCAAAAAGGTCAATTAATTAAGTTTTTCTTCAAAGAAAACTTTCTATTATCAGTATCTGATCTGTATATTAAGCAACAAACTATCTGAACTTATATGCACTCTACTCCCTCTCCTCTTTTCTGTCTGTCCATCCTCATTTCTCCCTCTCCCTTTTGACCCCTGCAGTGTAAAGCCAGTCAGACATAAACAGTATTGTTTTACCCGGGTAGGGCTCACAGCAGGGCACTGTTAGCCCCATGCCTCATGCAGCCCACAGCTCTCCCCATGCCTCAGTGATATCCCTTCTCTATGGCTCAGTGCCTGCATACATATGAATGCCCCCTGTCTTCTACCCTTCACGCTTCTGAGCTGGTCCAAGCTGAGAAGAGCTGAGATGTTACACGGCTGCCATGCTTGTTGGACAGGCAGATATGGAGGGGAATTGTAGCATTCCAGTACTAGTAAATGAACTGCAATGACACATTCTTTGGAGTGATTATAGGTATGACGATACTTGAACTCAGGAATGCTTCCCCGTGGTGTGGTTTGCTGAATTGTACTAAGCATGCTGAGAGTGAATTTTGGGCAATAAAGACGAAGAAAGTAGCTCCTGTTTTTGTTATATCCACTGGAAAATGTAACTGGTATGTATATACAGTAAAAGTTACAATCAAGACTTTATAATAGTGTTGAGCAGTCCAGTGTTTGGAACTGGGTAAAGATTTTAGTAGTATACCCCGTAGTATGTCTTAGCTTGGATAAATGAGCATAATAATGTAATTTTCACTTTTCTGGACACTAAATCACCCTTCCTGTATGGCAACAGAAATGTCATTTTAATACTGGAGATTCCCCTGAGAAGTAAATAAATATCTATAAAAATCCCTTAGTTGCAGGTAAAGCTGTTTACAAGTGTAAAGCTAAAACCTTAAATTGATTTTCTTTGTTCTTGCACCCTCACGGTATAGGAAGTGTCTGCAAATGAGTGCGATGCAATCTCAGATTACAGTACAGTTTACTAGTTTCCTTTTTTTTCTAAGGAAATAAGCAGACTACAGTGTTACAGTATAATGCATTACGGAAAATAAGCTGCAGTGTCCTTCTACAACCATTGTGTGTCACACCGGGCTGCATCCCCCAATTTATCCCCTCTCTGCTTCAAGAAAGATTCCCATTGATTTTCTATCACTGAGCCAGTGTACAGAGTAAATAGGAAGTGTGTGCCCTATTATTTCTGTCGGTTGATAAAACATAAGGCTAGACCCCCATGTCTTTATCATCAGGACCTTTTTAGCCACCACATGCCCTTCAAATAAACACTGCAGTTGTAAATTTTCATAAAGTGTAAAGTCATGGTATCCTTTAAGAATTATGTGGTATTAAATCCTGTGAACTCCAGGACATGATTAATGAGATTACACTTAACATGGGAAAACACCCGTAAATGCAGGCTGTATTTTCATACATTCTTAATGCGTGTCACCCTGCGGGCCACTGCCCAAACCGACAGAGGGCGTTTTGCTTTCCCGGGAAAAGGTTGTGTGCATGCTTTCAGTGTCTTTGCATCTCCTAGACAGCACAAAACAGGTGACACAAATCTGTTTCGGCACATAATAGTATGATTGCATGTTTCTCCCTTCGTATGTAACAGGTTTTATCAAAAATGATGTGCAACACTTTTCAAGAAGAAAGGTTCCACCAACGTGTGCAGGATATTCCGGTTAATACTTTCCATATTCCATTGTAGGCTTTTTACATACTTAATTCCTTCCTGCATGGATTTTGTTTTTAGCAACCATTCAGATTTTTCATCCCTGGACATTTATACTGTAGGTGTTGTGTAGCTATTATTGTAATCACCACAATGCTACAGGCTTCAAATAAGAGCCAGAGACAATATTCCTCCTACAATTGAGTTTCTGTGCCCATTGCCTGGCCTACAGCTGCATCCATTTCTGCAGTGTCCCTGAATTCTCTGTGCATTATCAAGGGGAAGGACGAGCTAATCTGCACTGATTTGAAACAGGACCAAAACACTGGCTTTCCTAATCCCTCATTTTTTTATCAGGGGTAGTGAGGAGCATTTTACCCCTGTGGGAGGGAAAGAAAGAGGGAGCTATTTCATGCTTCACTGGTTCCACTGTTTTTATGAAGATTTTTTTCTCTCTACCCTTACTTCCCTACTTCAATCCATAGTGTAACTGAATTTCTAAAGCCTGTTTGCAATAGTCAGACACCTTTTAGAAGTACGAAGGTACTTTTCATAATTAGGAATGTGTAGATGACTGCCTTCTCCCTCTGTAGTAGTAGTAATTTAACTTTAAAGCAGATAAGGCTCTGTATCTCGGAAAAAAGGGAGGTGCAATTTCCTTAGCTGTCTTTCATTTTATTCATTTGACAATTGGCAAACACCTATGGCACACAGGATATAATTTGCTTCCTGGAAACACCGCATGAGCGCACCAATTTGGATTAATGCACACATCTGTGAGATATAATTCAAATAATTATGTTTCCCTAAATTCTGTCAACCAATTTATTTGATACTTTATTCACTTATCTGACACATTTGCTGGCAATTTCCACTTTACATCAGGTGTTCAGGCAGAGCTGTCAGTTGCAGACACAGAGGCCCTCATTCTGAGATTATATATATGTTCAGATTTAAAGGAATGAGTCTTTAACATTGCATGTGGACTTTCTGTTCAGTACAATTTGTGTGACAATATGCAGCGTTAATAGATGCTGAAATGTGAGAATTGGAATAAAACACCATGTTTATACTTAATGCAGATTGAAAGTGGTTCATGTGACTGACAGTTTCAGTTTATTCAAGAAGAAAGAGAGAGCAGCTGATATCAAGTTATACTGTGCTGGATGTTTTATTTTTTATTTTTTTCTTAGTGCTAGTGCAGAGAGCAAAAACACAGAAAAAGAGCTCATTGATCTGCTATGATCTAAACACTGCAAAAGGCATGGGGTGTAACAAGCTCAGGAAATTTACACGGTAAGCCTTGGCAACACAACAGCATGGGTCATCATAAGACTATGAATTACTGGAACACCTCAGTCTCAGAGGACCACTTGAGGCTCTCTCACTGTGAAATAATTGGGTTGCAACAGTGAAACTGCTCCACCAGTTAGAGTGCAAAGGTGGCTTTTGCTTTGTTTTGCTGTTACAAAACCACAGACATGGTGGTGACTATTAATCAGCTGTTGACACATGTAGCTGATGGTATAAAGTGGGAAATAAGTTCAAAAACAGTACCACATGGATGAGAAAATCCTTTTGTGTGTGGTTTCTTTTTGAGAGGCTGATTTGTTTTGCAGTGGTTAAATAATACTGAAGTTATTTGATTTGGTTTTAATATATGTATGTATTCCAAGTTTATTTTTGGACTTCTTCTACTGTGGTGCACATTGGTCAGCAGGTTAGATGATCGTTTGTAAAACTAACAAAAATAGAATACACATGTCTGATTTATGCGCTACACACTGTAAACTGTGCAGAAACTGCTCAAATCTGGCACAGAATTTTTTAAAACTTTATTCACGATTTAATCCATAACTGGAACATCTGAATCACAGGGCTAGAGTTAGAGCACTTAACTTGCCACAGGTCTTTACACAACAAGCCTTTACGACTGCAGCGGAAAGATTTAGGTGCCTGTGGCAGGACCTCCACCGTCTGCGACGAGGGACATCTCACTTTGTTGTCAGAACACCTTTAAACATCTTTCACAGAAAACAATTACCATACCATCTGTAGCTTCTTGCCAGTGTGTTGCTCACTGTCAGCATGTCAGCTTCTTTTCTCTTCTTCCTTCTCAAACACTCCCCCTCACACTGAGACTGGTCACTGTGAATTAAAATGGATGATTTTAATTGCGTTAATTGTCTCTTTTTATTCAGATTCTCAGTGCATTTTTCCCAGATACCTTCTAATGGTGCTATGAATGCTGAATTGAATTGTCACTAATCTATTGCCTGATTTGCCTTGAGCATTTGACTGAGTGGTATTATTGAATAAAGTCCTTGCATACATTTTTTTCTCATAAAGACCTTGTAAAGCTGGTGTATTAAATAACCTTATTTTTACTATACTGAATATTGTTGCTGTGAAGGTAATTGCTAATTGCTGTAATGTCAAAGGATTTGTGATATCTAATTAGCACTTCAAAACTACATGAGCCAATAATAACACTAATACAGCTAAACCTAAAAAAAAAAAAATACAAAGAGAAGTGTTTCCTTTATGGTTACATATGAATATCTAATAACCATAAATGTAGCGTTTTCAGGTGTTTGATGTATATATTTACTTACTTTAAGCAGTTATGAAAGAACAAGTGCCGTGAAAAGAATCTATTATAATTTACCCATCTATAGTTGCAATTGCTTCACCTGCTATATAAATATCTGGCACATCTATCATGCTTGTGTTGATTTGAACTCTAGCAAACATATTAAGCAACACTACACCACACAACTAAATAATCACGAATGACTGCTTTGATTATTTCACTAACTCTCATTCATGTCACATTTACCACAACTAAGTTGACAGTTTCACTCCCAAACTGTAAACACCAGACAAATTAAATAAATGGATCAGCACATTACCAACACAAATTAATCTCAAATACTGTTGTTTAGTGTCATTTGGATTGAGTTGTTGTTCATAACTCTATCTTTATGCACAACAGGCACCCCAGTTACCAGAGTAACAGCCACAGATGCCGACGATCCGGTGTATGGAAACAGTGCTAAACTAGTCTACAGCATACTGGAGGGACAACCATATTTCTCTGTTGATGCCAATTCAGGTAAGTCTGGTTCTCTAATACCTGCTGTTGTAGAATTTTGAGCTTAATCTGTATTGTGACTGTGTGTGTTGTTTTGAAGTCACAGAACACAGAACATGAACATAACATAACATATTTATTTCTAGAAGAAGAAAGCATTTTTTTATAACTCTTGCATAGAAAGACTGGTGGGGCGCAATTAACACTGATGTACAAAGTACTTCTTCAGGGAATTCAAATACAAGTGCACCTCATTCATAGGTTAATGGATGAGGTGCACTTGTATTTGAACTTAAATGCTTGTACTGATAGTCACAAAACTAGTATAAAGCATTTTATACTTTTATACTTAAATTACAAATTCAAACTTCAGTAAATGATCATGTTATAGCACATCAAAAGAAAACATTCAGAGTAGTGCTGTGAGGTGTTTATCTGACCATCAAAACAACGTTGCAAAAATCCAAAATCGACTCACCAGTGAAATTCACTGCTTGGAAAGAAAAAGTGCACATGATCTTTCATCTGGGAAAACATGTCAATCACTTAGCTGTCAAAGTCCACCAATCCATGCATTAATCCAAGAATGTGAGGGTCAATGACATGTTTGTGAGAGGCATCAATCTGCTATATGCACTATATTAGCCCTTTCAAGCAAAAGCAGCATTTTCCAAGTTCCAACCACAGCCTGCCCTTCAGAAAGATGCCTTAGATCCTTGAAATCACCCCTGACACTCGTCTCCACGTACTCCACCATGACCACACTCTCTTCTTGTCCTCCCTTGTGCACAATTGGTTGCTTTGGAAGGTTGACCCCAGGAATTTAAACTCATCCACCTTCACTACCTCTACTCCTTGTCTCTTCACCATTCCACCTGCCTCAGTCCCACTCACACACATGTATTCTCTTTTCCTTCTACCGACTTTCAGTACAAAGTATTCCTCCTCTCTACAGTCAATACCTCCACCTCTACAGCCTCTCTTCCACTTGCTCCCTATTCTCCCTTGAGATTACAATGTCGTCATCAATCATAATCCACGGAAACCCCTGCCTGACCTCATTTATCAACCTGTCCATCCAGAACTAGCTCATAGTTGATCCCTGATGTAACCCCACCTCCACTTTGAACTTAATCGTCACTCGTACTGCACACCTCACCACTGTCTTGCTATCCTCATACATGTCCTGCACCACCTTCACATACTTCTCTGCCACTCCTGACCTCCTCATACAGTTTTATAGTTCCTCTCTTGGCACCCTATCATATGCTACAAAGGCAGTGCAACTCCTTCTGACCTTCTCTATACTTCTCCATTAGCACTCTCAATGCAAACATTGCATCTGTTGTACTCTCTCTAATCCAGCCAACTCCAATCACAGCTCTCTCTCCCCTGGGAATACTCTCTACCACTTCATCCAACTTACTCCAGAATTCCTCTCTCTCGTCTAACTGGCATCCAACTTCTGGGACATATGCACTAACAACATTCAGCATCACACCTTCAATTTTTAGCTTCAAAGTCATCATTCTGACACCTTCTTCACCTCCAGAACACTCTTCACAAACTCTTCCTTCAAGATTACCCCTACTCCATTTCTCTCCCTATCTACACCATGGTAGAAGAGTTTGAATCCACCTCTGATGCTCCTGGCCTTGCTTCCCCTCCACCTGGTTTCTTGCACACACAATATATCTACCTTCCTTCTCTCCTTCATATCAGCCAGCTCTCTCCCTTTATCAGTCATAGTCCCTACATTTAAAGTCCCCACTCTCACATCCACGCTCCTGCCTTTCCTTCTATCTCTCTCTGCCTCCTAACATGCATTCCCCCTCTTCTCCTTTGTCTTCGACCAACAGTAGCATAGTTTCCACTGGCACTCTGTTGACTAATGGCACCGGAGGCGGTCGTTGGTAATCTGGGCCGCGACTGATCAGGGAAGTCGT
>VUQH01087989.1:3424-18776 GCA_015106775.1 Etroplus canarensis
ATTTTGTTTTTGTTTTTTTTTTTTTTTTTTTTTTTTTAGTTTATTATGGCAACGGTGGATGCTAAAATTAGTTGATTCATCAGTTTCTGAGAGTCATTGTTAGTGCATCTCTGAGAAGGCCCTTCAGTCTGGGGGATTCCCCTTCTATTTCTTGCGTATGGCACCTAGAAGTATGCCATCTCTTCTGCTGTATGCCCTGTTCACTGAAATCATTAATCAAACATTAATGGATTAAGATATTTGCGCTGGTATTTTAAAATAAAGTCCCAGAACTGTTCCTGCTGTAATGGCATGGTTTTGTGAGAGAGGCTTCTGTGTAAAGTTGCACAGTGAATATCAGTACATGTGCTGCAGCCATTTTTTGTGACCACTTACATGCACTAAATTCATACCACTGAGTTGAAGCAGTACATGTCAAAGTATTAGAGAATCCTTATCACCAGGCCCATGGTGACCCAACCTTCACGTGGAGAATCATCGCTGGAGATGAGAAATGATTCCAAACAGTAATCTTAAGTGGAAGAGTCTGAGAAGAAGGCTCAGGAGTATAACCAGGAGCATGCTTGTCATTTTGTCTGGATTGTATCCTATGAATTTGTACTCCAGGGTCTGACTCTAACATCCTGAGGTGTCTGAAGGACAGCTGAAGCCACCATGACTGTGGCACAATGGCAGCTGTTTGCTCCATCATAACAACACATCTGCTCACACCCAGTTGTTTAGCCCAAGAATGCGGCTTCATTCCATCCTGAAAATGAAGTTCAAGTTGAAGTGTTGGTGTTCAAAGCTGAGAGAATGGTACTTCCAGGTAGTGAGCCGAATTCATCTGGACTGAATGAAACCCCTGAATTAAGTGAGAGGTGTGGCCCAATACTTTTGTCCATGTCAACCGGGACAGAACGTGAGGGTTTAAACAACAGGATGTAACCTGCACTGGCTTTCTCTGCGTAAGAAACTTACGCATGAAGTTAAACATAACCTGCTATGTGGAGAGTGGCACTCAACAAAAATATTTCTTATAGGAAATTTAAACTTTCTCACTTAATGGGGTTTTGGTTTCCAGTTGTTTTGCCTCTTAACTGAGGTAGGGTGTCTGATATAATCCCAATCTGTCATTTACTTTACAACAACAGAAACAGAACACAAAGGGATGACTTTACGTTTTCTCAGATGTAAAATTGTCAGTTTAAAAAAACAAAAAAATCCTCATACAAGCATTTTAATGATTTTTTTTTTTTTTTTTAAAGTTGTACAAGTATCTTAAAAATCAGCTGTAAACTCAATATTTCTGCTTGTAAACTTACTGAAAGTCATGTTGCATGTGACGAACAGTATAAGGTGACCATCAGAGAACAGCAAATCAGAGTTCACTAAAAACCTAGCTCCGGTCTGAGATACCAAAATGGACCTGAACATATATGGACATGATCCAGTCTGTTCTGAGGGTATGAGTCTTTGTCCTCTGTTGTGTCATTCCTGCAGCATGAGTATTTCCATTCAAGAGACAGCCATAGTTCCTCTTTTCTGTGTGAAGCTATGGTATAAAAGATTCCCCCTGTCGCCGGTCCATGCAGCATTAGATTTTTTGCAGATTCTGCATGAACTGAATAACGAAGCAGTTTCCAGCTGAGATTCAGAGTCAGTTTGAAGATGCAGAAGAGCCGTTGGATTTTTCTCCTCACCCTGGCTGTTGTGATGCTCCTCTCAGTGTCTCAAGGTAAGAATGAACTTAAGATTGAATGATGACTTATGTATTGTGTAAAACATGTGCAGGCCTCACCTTTTGTCTTCTGCAATTTGAATCCTACATGCAACGGATATAACAGAAATATGCAGAGTGATCATCATTAAATCAATTTGCTGATCAAAAGAAAATCAATAGAAAACTGTTTAAATAAAATATTCATAGCTGTAGCCACTTTTCAAGCAAACATTTGCTGGTTTTAGACCTTCTGAACCACTGGCAGGAGTATAATACTGTACATGTTTTTTACACCAAAACTCTGCCATACTTCTATCATTTCTAGCCATGTTTGGTTTCCAGAGGTGCAGAGCTCATTATTATAACAAAAGTTGTAGTCACTACAGTGAACAGATATTCAAAAGTCATTTTCTTTAATATGCATGTGCTTTGTTGCTGTAGGAGCATATCAGCCAACACATGTCTTGAAAAAAGATGTCATAATTCATACATGAAAAGGTTAAAGACCACTAATTAGAATTGAAAATTAAGGTTTGATAAAATAACATTCTTAAGGAATTACAGCCTCATTGCTATGTAAAGCTCCATATCTGTAACATTCACAGGAGAAAGGTCCCAAACACATGCAGGTGTCAAAGTCTAATAAAAGAGCTCACTCCTGTTCATTTGGTTTCCCACGTCTGCATTTGGGTCCTCCTCCGTGAGAGCTGCCCAGGCTGTGTCTGAAATCACTCATGACTCACTGCACAGCAAGTCTGGGATTTGATATTGCTGTTCATATGTGTAGTATTACTATACTCCATGTACTGTTCTCGGTGTATCCCACAATGACTCACAAAAAGTCCTGTACAGCCGACAGAAAACTTTTGATGCTAATAAGGGTGGGGTAGCTAATAACAAGAAGTTTGAAATCAAACAAAGCCTGGAAGCAAAAATAAAAAGGTATAAAACAAATAGTGTGTTTCCGTTCAGACACTCGTGTTACCATGTGTTGTACACTGCACGTTTACTTGTGTAGGACATGAATTTGTCACAAATCAGACACAGCAAGTTGCTGTGTTATCATGTTAGTTACTGTATTTTGGGAACTTGTTGCGACACCTAACATAAATCTTTCTCTGGTTGGTATGATAATTTAACATGCATAGACATCCAACAGCACATGAAATGTGCAGCCTCGCTAAGCAGCTACCTCTGGGCCTAAAAAACAGGGCCAATGCAGAAGTACCCAAAACTGCAGTGCCTCTAGTGGCTGCAAGGCTGGTTTCAAATAACCCATAGACTTCCATGTTAAAATACTCAACTTTACAACAGAACTAACCATGTTTACACATACAAACACTTTTTGGGCTTTTTTTGACAAAGGCACAAATTTTGCCATTTTGCCTCTGTACACCACCACAGTGGATTTTAAACCAAACAGGCAAAATATGATTGCATTGTAGACTTTCAGCTTTAATTCAAGGGGCTTGACAAGAAAATTGTTTAGGAATTACAGCCATTTTTATAGTTATTCCCCAATTTTCAGAGGCTCCAAAGTAATGAGGCAATTGACTGAAAAAGCAGTCTTCAGATCAGTGGAATCACAATCAGAATACTTTATTAACCACAGGGGAGAAATTGTTGAACTTGCATTTTGTAGCTGCTCACTGAAACTCTCTTTATGAGGTCCAAAGAGATGTCAGTGAAAGTGAAGGAGGCCTTTATTTGAATAAAAAAATCCAAATAGCCTTCAGAGAGATAGAAAAACTTTAGGAGTGGCCAAACAACAGTCTGGAACGTTCCTAAAAAGAGGGAACACACTGGCCAGCTCAGCACCATTGAAAGGCCTTGAAGACCACAGAAGACAAATACAGGAGATGAACACAGAATCCTTTCCATAGTTAAAAAAAATCCTTTATGACATCTAACCAAACTATGAACACTCAAGGAGGTAGGTATATCATTGCCAGAGTCTACAATCATGAGATGCCTTCATGAGTGTACATACAGAGGGTTTAAAACAAGGTCTAAACCACTGGTTACACTCAGGAACAGGAAGGCTAGATTAGATTTTGCTAGAAAACATTTAAAATAGTCTGCTCAGTTCGGGAAAGAATTCTTTGAACAGATGAAACCAAGATGAACTTGGCTCAGAGAAAAGTGAGGAGAAGGAAAGGAACAGCTCATGATGGGCATGTAGAGCTGCCAATGGAACCGGGTCACTACTGTTTACTGATGATGTGGCTGCTGATAGAAGTCACAGGATGAATTCTGCAGTGTACAGGTCTATATTCAGCTAGGATTCAGCCAAATGCTGCAAAACTGATTGGACCGTGCTTCACAGCGCAAATGAATGATGACCCAAAGCAACCCAAGAGTTTCTTAAGGCAAAGTAAAGGGATATTCTTCCTTGTTCAAATCAGCCATCCACAGGGACAGGCAAGCAAGCAGTGACTGAAGGCAGCTGCAGTGAAGGCCTGGTAGAGCATCTCAAGGGAGAAAACACAGCATTGGTGGTGTCCATGGGTTCTAGACTTTGACTGACATGTATTTAAAGCAATACTTATATTTAAAATTATAATAGTTTATCCTATTACTTTTGAGACTTTGAAAAATGAAGTACTATGTATATAAATGGCTGTAATTCGTGAACAGTTGATTCAGTTTAGTCAAACCCCTCGAATTAAGGCTGAAAGTCTGCACTTCAATCACATTTTAACTGTTTGATTTAAAATCTGCTGAGGCAGTGTACGGAGGCAAAATTACAAAAAAATGTGTTGTCCCAAAAATTATGAACTCTTGTACTGAAACACAAAGATAACAACAGCATTTCTATGATTGTGCCACAATCAAACATAAATGTGCTCTAGGACTGGTTCATGGAATGTAACTGACTAATGTTTGATGAGCTGCTTCCACTTTATAATAGGTCACTCTGTGTTTTAATGACCAACGAAGTGAGACTATGTAATGTTGATTACTTCCTCTCTTTGTATCTCTGCAGTGGAATCCTACGTTCCAGATATCGGTTTATCCTGCTGTCTTAACGTCAGCAGCAGGAGGACAGGGAAAATCAAATCGTGCTATGAACAAAAGCCGCGTGAGGGCTGCAACCGCCATGCCTACCTGTAAGTACACGATTTTACCACATTCAAACAATGTTTCTATATTTATTAAGATTAATTACATCTTTGTGGAAGTTTCCTTGTCTTATTTTTGCCACTGTGGGCCACAGGGTGTAATGACATAAATACTGTGTCGACCTTTACTAAGGTGTCTTGTGGTTGCCTGATCTTATCTTGATAAGATCAGGGGAACTCGAGATGTAATCTCTCTGCATGGCAAAGGCGTCATATTAATTTTTCATTGACGGCGACATCGGGGGATTGACAATGACATCAAGGGCTTGCATTTATATTTAGTATTTACAAGTTGGACTAAGTCTGTTGCACAGAACTGTTTCATTAACAAAGAAAAGTGTAAGATGTGTCATTATGTAGTGTAAAATGAAACCTGCCTACATATTTAACACTTTGAGTTTAGTTCAGGTCACATACTGTGCCGTAGCTTCATGACTCCTTTTCAGTTCAGCAACTTTCTGAGGCCTTTCATTCATGTCTGTGTTTTCATATCTTTTCTGGTATGTGGATTTAAACATCAAAATTCAAACATCTAAAGCAAAAAAGAAACTGTCTCAGGTCAGATGGATACACAGACTTCTCCTTACACTCAGCAAAGACACAGGGTACTCAGTCTCTCACCTCAGCTGGAGCTAGCTTGTGAGCTGTCTGTTTAGTTTGCAGTGTGTGCAATTTTGCTGCCTATAACAAGGCAGGCTAAAATCTGTGTTGATCCTAAGGTGATATGCGGGCCTGGCTGCAATTTGAGAAGGGCCAGATTAGATCCAAGGGCTTTGATTTTGACACATGCACTTTAGGGTGGAACATTCACATCATAAAAATGTTTAACTCTCTTGTGTTTCTGCTTCTAGGATTATAAGCAAGCGGAACAAAAATAAACCGTGGTGCATCAACCCAAACTCTCAGTGGCTCAAAGACAAAATAGAGATGGTGAGTCCCACAGAAAATGATGGACAGCATCTGAAATACCTGGAAATGGTGAATTAATGGTTTAACATCTTGTGCTACATTTGCAGAGCTGAAATCAAAATTGCTTGTGGCTTTATTTTCATGTACAAAATACATTTGTTGTACTTGCAGCTGAACTAAATGAGCAAAAGTATTCAGAAAAACCTCTTAATCATTGAATTAGTTGTTTTATTCAGTCCCATTGCCACAGGTGTACAAAATCAACACCTAGCCGTGCGGTCTGCCTTTACAAACATTTGTGAAAGAATGGGTCATTCTAGAGCACTCACTCATGGTACTGTAATAGGATGCCACCATTGCAACAAGTCAGTTGGTGAAATTTCCTCCCTCCTAGATATTTCACAATCAGCTGTAAGTGATAATATTACAAAGTGGAAGCGTTTAGGAACCACGGCAACTCAGACCATGTAAAGTTCAAGATCAGGGTTGCTGAGTAATCAGGCACATAACACATAATAGTCGCCAACACTGCTGACTCAGTAGCTTCGGAGTTCCAAACCTCCTCTGGCATTGACATCAGCACAAAAAGTGTGCACTGAGGACTTCACGGCATGGATTTCCAAGCTGCACCAAGACTTATGTTCACAAACACAATGGCAATCTTCAGATGGCGTGGTGTGAAGCATGAACTGTGTTCTGTGAAGTGAAGAATCACACTTCTCTTTCTGGGAGTCTCATGAGTGAGTCTTGGTTTGGTGAATGCCAGGAGAACATTAACTATCTGACTGTAAAGTTTAGTAAGGGAAGGATAATGTTATGGCGTTGTTTTTCTGGGCTTGGCCTGGACCCCTTTGTTTCAGTGAAGGAAAATCCTAATGCTTCAGTTTACCAAGACATTTTGGACAATTCTATGCTTTTGGCATACAGTTAGAAGAAGGTCCTTTTCTGTTCCAGCATAACTATAACCCAGTGCACAAGTTAAAAACTGGGGTCAGAAAAGTCAAAACTTCTTAGACGGTATCGCGCTGCCACTCTGGAACCAAGGTGGTGCTTGTACCCCTGTGATTGTCCATGGTTTGACCTGGTTTTGACCCGGTATTTGGGTGTTGTGGACGCTGGGACGGTGGTGTTCGTGCCCGAAAGTCAGAGGTACGAGGACGACCAGACGCCGTTGTAGCTCCGTCCGTGGACAAGGCTAACTGGCGATCCGGCGGCGTTGTTTTTTATGAACTGCCAGGCAGTGTCCGGGAACTAAAGTTTTTGGAGTACCATCGCTGATGCTGCAGTTGGGCGGTTTCTGGGAGCTCTGATCTCGGCTTGCTGTGTGGACCGGGACTTCAGTCCGCGGCGTCGCCTGATGCCGGTGACCGGGGAAGAGGACATCGCGGGTGGAGTGTGTGCTGGGCCGGAGGCAGGCCCTGGCCGGCCGGCACCACCCTTCTATGGAGCACTGGGTCCTGGGGGAACGCTATATCATTTCACTGTGTATTTATATGTAGTTAAAATGACAATAAAGTAATCCAGTAATCCAGTAATCTCTGGACTCTACAGTAGTAATGCTTTCCCCAGGGGGTCACTCTGGGCCAGCATAACCTAGCCATGCCCTTTTCCCTTCAGTTCACTCTGAAAACGCATTTTTTAAAGACTTCTGCTCTATATTTTAATTTAACCTACAGATTTTAATACCTTATTTTAGTCTCTATACTCTATTGGATTCTACTTTTAGCCATCATGACCTGGAACAACAGCAAAAAGTCTTAATATAGCATTACAACAATTAAATACAAAAGAGTACTTCTTTAACACATAACACAAATACATTCAACACCCCCTTGTTAGTAATGATATTGTGTTAACAATGAATGCAATGATCATAACATAGTTATAAACATATTTTCACGATTATCCTCAACAAAAGGCATGATTGGATGAGTCTGGTGTGGAAGAACTTGACTGGCTCACACAGAGCCCTGACCTCAACCCCTCTGAAAACCACTGGGATGCACTAGAACAGAAATTGGGAGCCAGGCCCAATATCCTCCCAAATGGTCTTCTGCCTGAATAGGCAAAAATTCCCTCAGACACACTCCAAAATGTTGTAGAAAGCCTTCCTTGAAGAGTGGGGGACCAACTCTATATGAATGGCTATTGATTGTGTAGAAATGGATTGTGCTTTGTACACTATCAGTGTAATGTCGAGATCAACTAAACGTTAGTGATAACATTTTCAGCGTCTAGTTTAAGGTGATTCATTGGCAGTTACTCAGGTAAACGTGTAAAAGTGGCTTTGGTGGAAGCCATTCATTCAGGGCCATTAACTGCAGCCTTTTCCACAAAAAAATCTGCACTCCCACATATAAATAAATAAATAAATAAATTACACACCACGTTGGAAAGCACTTTTAGGAAAGTACTTTCAGATTTGGCCACAAAAGGTGGTCACCTAACTTTGTCACTGTTTTAAATTAGAGAAGGATGTTGAAGGAAAACCCCATAAAGATGTAGGAGGTGCAAACTACCTAATGATCTCTACGCCCACATGTTTAGTAGGTGTGAAACTGGTGGAAGATCATATCCCCCTACCTGGTTCAGCAGAAAGACAAGTTATTTCACTCCAACTGTACATTAACTGACCGGTTTCTTAATTTTTCTCTTTGCCTTCTCTACATTGCAGGGAGCACTGAAATGTCCTCCAGTTTTGTGATTATTCAATGAAGTCATGGAAGCTCACAACAAGACAACAAAAGCATGAAAGAAACACTGGAGCAAAGCAGCTACTGACAACATTTTATTCTGGCTCACTATTTATTCCTTTTACATAAACATTTATTTAAATGCAAGATATTTTTTGAGTTAACAGAGAAAAAAATAAAACTATGGAGGCATTATATTATTTTATTTTTTTTGTAAATTAGTAATAAAAGTTCTTTATGACCTTGGACGCCAAAGATAAAGCATGTTAAGTGCAAAGTGTAATGGAGTCCTGTGTTTATTTGACTTGTATGATTTCTGGCTTTGGTAGCAGGTAGAAACAAATAACATGACTGAAGTAAATGCACTGATATTTCATTCTTCAACTGTTTATTAGGGAAGTGGCTTAAAAGCCACAAATACTATGGTTAAACTAATTATTCTAATTTGGTCTTATTGTTATTTTTGTGCTTTTATTTAAAAACTAGAAAACCAGTCACCAAGATCATCCTTAGTGTTTATGGGCCACTATTGCACATCATTAATGTTTTTCATCTCTCTCCTGTAGTTTGTGTTTTGTCCTTGTCTCTCTATGCTCCCCTTTCCCCTCTTTTCTTCCCCCTCATTAACAACCAGATGTGGCAGATAGCTGCTCCTCTCTGAGCCTGGTTCTGTTGTTGGTCACTTCCTGTTAAAAGGGGCTTCTTCTTCCCCTCCACCACTAAATACTGCTCACAGGGGATCATCTGATTGCTGGGGTTTTCTTTCTAATATTGTAGAGTCTTTACCTGACAGTACAAGCATTGGTGCTATATAAATGAAATTTAACTTAAACTGTACTGAATAAATAATATTAACAGTAATGAATATTAATACCAAACTGGTGATGCAAGAAGCTGGCGATGTAAGGAAACTTGCATGTAAGAAAAACTCACAGTTGTTACTACAGTACATGTTCCATGAGTCACAATCATATATAATTTGGCCAGTCATACTTTTGCCTTAAAAGTATGAGAGCACAGGAAAGTGTAAATTGTAATTTTTAATTAATCCAGAAGGTGTTGGATGACTGTGAAGTCAGGCTCTTCTTTCTCATTCAAACTGTCTTTATGGACCTGGCATCCATGAATGTTGGTTATATTGAAAAGCAAACTTTTGGTTGGAAACAGTCTGTGGTCTAAAACAGTGGTATTCGAATATTTTCTGTGTCATGGAAATTTTCTACAATAACAAATTCACAGACAACGAGCTGTTTGTCATGTTGTTCATTCAGCCTTCAGAATTAGAACCAGTATACTTTATTAATCCCAGGGGAGATATTGAATGATAACTTTAACAAGTTTCCAGCTAAAAGAGCTGTTTCTCACACATAATATACACTTTTACTATGACTTTGGGAAAACAAAGCAACCATTCTTTTTTTTTTTGTCAAGTAGCTGTGTACTTTAGAAGCCGGTTCAAAGTTGCACTGACGTGCTGAAACATTCTCATACTGGGTTATGGAGGCTAAATGCAGGGAACTCTATTCTGTTTGGTGCTTCTTTTTCTGTCTTCATTATTTAGTGACAGAAAGAATGAGATCATGACACAAGCAGTGGAAATGAGCTTCCTCTGAAGTGTGTCTGGACTCTGCTTTAGAGGTAGAGTTAAGAAGATCAGGCATTCCGGAGGGCCTCAGAGTAGACTCACTACTCCTCCACAATGAACAGGGCCAGAGGAGGCTGTCTGAGCATCGGACCAGAATCCCCCAATGACAATGATATGTTCAAAGTCGCTTAAATCATCTTTCTTCTGCATTCTGATGCTTGGTTTAAACTTCAGCGTGATCCTGTCTTCATGCTCAAATGCACTGAGCAGCTGCAGTGTGATTGGCTAATTAGATATTTGTGTAATCAGTTGAAGAAGTGAACCCAATAAAGTGGCTGGTGAGTTTACATAAGTGGAGAGTAGAAAAAAACTTTAATGTCCCCATGGGGCAAATTGCTGTGCAGACAGTAATTCAGCGCAGTGCCTACAGTAAGGCATACAGTAAGGTATAGTCTGTCAGGCTTTTACATCTAAGCCTACAAGAGTCATTGGGCCGGCCCTTATCCCCAGTTTCTGTAGTGTGAAGCGAATTAGGAGGTTACCTTCCTAGTATTTTTCTGGTACCCATTTCTTTACTGCTGGGTGGACAGAGGCACGCTTGCGGCTGGGAGCTTGCCTGAGGGTCTTGGTACGACAGGTCTGACTGGGATTTGAGCTCACGACCTCTTGATCATGAGCCCAGCACCTTAACCATTACACCACTGCCCCCGCTTAATACATACAGTTCGTCATACAAAACAATACAAGATCCTTCATGGTGACAACGTCCTACATTGTCACCATGACGGAAATGTTAAGACTTGTTTTAAAAACAACATCAGAGGAACTGTCTGAATATATAACAATGTATATAACAATATATAACAATGCTGAGGGTCTGAATTAATGGCAGGGACAATTTCAGGATTTTTCCAGGACAAAGAATTAGACTGACACCGAGATTTTCAGTCTGAAGTGCAGCCCAGTGTCCTTTTATAAATTTATGATGTGAAGTAGGGCTGCATGAGAGTTCAAACAAATATTTAATCTTTTATCTTTTACCTGTTAGACCTTTTACTTCAGTAAATGCTATAATATTGCTTAAGCAAATTATTAGTGCACAAGGTAAGTTAAGTACATTTGGCTGCTCAATTGTATTACCACAATGGGTCACCACAAAGGAAACTATTGATTCAGTGTATTGTATATGTGTATATGTGTATTTGACTGTAATGTTACAGCTGCTGATGATTTTGATTACTCACACAACCCCCATTCACTCACACATTCAAACAGTGCTACCACCTACCACCAACCTTCTGATTAGAAAACAACTTGCTCTACATCCTGAGTCACAGCCACATGCAAAACATAGAAAATAAAAGCACTGACTCAATAGTGGAAGAATAAAACATCTTACTTTATTCATCAGTAAAATTAATACCTGCTGCTTCTGGTTTAGAGCCTCAGAATTATTTTGAAGCCCATCAACTTTTTCTCAGATGTGATATTATATTTATAAATGTCTCTTTAGCCTACTCGGCAAGTAGCCAACTTCTCTTTATAGACAATATACTCTGGAAGATGTACTAACATTCTCTGTCCAGATGAAACCATATAACAGTTATGATTCTGTGTAGTGACTGGTTCCTTTTGACAGAAGGTTTAAAAAAAAAAGCGCAATACACTACACAACCCTGTGTGGGAGTGTGTGTCTGTGGGTGTGTTTATTTGTGTCTAAATACATCATAACCTCCAAGTAACTAATTTAAATGAAAAAGCCCCTCATTTCAGGAGAAGCTACAGTATATAAGAGGACTCACTGCCAGACTTTGGCAAGTTCAGCAGCTGATAACAAACCTGTTCACGGCTGAGATCCAGAATCAGATTTGGTGCCTTTCAGCCTCTGAAGATGTCTCCAACTCTCTCTGTCAGTCGCTGGATTGTTCTGCTCACCCTGGCTGTTGCCACGTACGCCTCTGTATCACAAGGTACAGTTGTTGTGTGTTTCTGTGTTGTGAAAAGACAGTAATATCAGCTAAAAACATGTTTGTCAAAGTTGTTCTGAGTCTTGCTAACAGCAATTTAATGGTGACATTAGAGACTGAAACTACAGCAGACTGTAATAGTGAAGCTTCCGTTTATGGACAAATGACACCTGATTGTTTTATTGATTTTCTTTGACTACTTGCAGCAACTCTGGACAAATTTAAACAATGCTAAGATTTTTGTCATTTATTAGAACTGGTTGTTCAGCTGATTTTCCTTTTACACATCATAATTTGATTGGTAAAACATCTGTACAACATTGTAAAATATCTGATCCATAATATCTGAAATGCTCTGAAGAATAATAAGAGTTTTTTCCATATACATGTGATGGCCTGTTGCAGGGACTGGCCATGTGAATTCACAGTGCTTTACTACCTATTCTAATGATGGTCGAGATACTTCGGTTGCACCTCAATGGAAAAAAAGGATCATCAGCTGCTATGAAGAAAACCGAGATATCTGCATGCCTGGCTATGTGTAAGTATGTCTTTCTCTAAATATTCAAATAATAAATGTAATGGAAATGGTGGGACCACCCCCACTCTGCCTGCTTTTGTAAATGTTTGCCATTCATTCCAACATCTCTGGAGTCCCAAAAATGATATTTGATTCAGCCCTACAGTACTGTCTGTTTTCATCTTTCTAATGCACTGTTTGATGGTTTTATCCTCAGCTTCACCTGTCATCCACTTTACCCTGATAAACTAAAAATCCAAAAGCAACAGCAACAAAAAATGAAAGCTTGATGTTGCAGTTAAATTTGCCTCTCTGTAAGATAGAGTGCGTCTCTTTGGTTTTGATCTTTTCTAATTTGATGACACTGGAGAATCTGCATGAGACCTTGGCAGAACATGGGCTGTACTCTCTCATTATAATGCAAATATGAAATGGAAATGTAACAATTAATGTTCAATTAAAGATAAAATAAAAATATCTCATTTAAAATTTTTCTCTTCTTCTTTCTATCCTTCTTTCATTATGCTTTATTTTTTCTTTATTCCAGGGTTACAACTCGCAAAAACATAACATTTTTTCTCAGACCAGACACCAAGTGGATCAACAAGATGATAGAAGAGGTGAGAAGTAAAATATAAATATATAAAAATGTGTTCACACAGTCTAAAAAGAAATCAATAACTTTCCAGCTAAAGTGAAAAGCATAAAACCAAATTCAAAGGTTAAAAAATACACCGGATGATTCTTTTTAATGGTACTTCTTCTTTCACCACCACAGGGAACCCTGACATGTCCTCCAGCGTTTGGTTAAGTCTGGATGAAGATGATGCAGGATGAAGAAACAAGTTTCAGCAAAGGAACTAGGGGGGACAATTTCTGCTGATTTATTGATGATCACATATACACAAACAATTGATGATATTTTTATTTTTTAATTACTCATGCAGCTTAAAAACTAGACTTGGTAGTAAAATTTATTTATACTTTTAGTAAATATGAATGTTTGGAGTTATTTTGTTTTCATGTTGAGAAAATAAAAAGAAATCACATTAAATAGATTTAAAATTACATTTTAATGGTCTCTGTTTGATTATTTACTATTTGCTGTCAGTATCAGAATTACCAATAAAATGAAATACTAATGGAAATGGTTCAGATGGGATGGACAGAAATGCAGGACACCAGAAAGCAGAATTGAATCCAAATGTTTAACCCAGAAGGCAGTGATAAAGGAAGCATTCAGAAATCAGTTCTTAAGGTTATACACAAAGAGATAAAATTACAACACAAGGGCACATATAAAAGTACTGAAATCTTGAAAATGACAAGTTAATCTGGCAAGTGGGCAGCACTACACAGGAGATAAACACCTCACTGGCCACAGTCTGGCTTTGATGAATGCCAGGAGAACACTACCTGCCTGTCTGCACTGTGGCAACTTTAAAGTTTATGGAGGATGGTGTTAGCCCCAGGGTACTCAAAGCTTGTGCCTCTCTGGAATATAATCATATTTCCCAGCTCAGCCTGCAGCAAAGTAGGATTCCCGTATTCTAGGGGGACATATTTAAGTATACTTAACGGAGTGTCTGCAACATAAGTAATTTATTCTGATTCTGAAGAAGTAGATGTGACATCCACCTCAATGACCACAGAAATATGAAATTAAATTCATATTTTTGACAACATTATTAATCTCCGAATGTTCTGCAGTACACTGAGCATTTACAAAGTCTTTTTAGTTGTTGACTTACCAGGTGCATCAGTGGACACGGTGGATGGGGGTGAGAGACAGTGCTCTGACATGATGGAGATGACCCTAAGATGAATTAAAAATAACAATAAAAGCTAGCAATAGTTGATGTCATTTTCCACTTCAAAAATGTGAAAACTCTTACTCCAGTGTGTTCTTGCTTGTAACAAGAACAAAATCTGTGAGTGGAACAACTGAAAAAAGCGGAGAATTTTTAAAATGATTGCATTTGCAATAGGCATTTGTCTAAAAACAACAAGTCCATCGCCATATGATTATATCTTATGGTAAATGTATAGCACAATGTCTGCCACGATGAACCACAGAACAGGAAATCATTCCTGCCTGTGGCCATCAAACTCTACAACTCCTCCCTGTGACACCTTGACTAGTTTCTATAGACATATCCATAGAGTTTGCATACAGCGTTTAACTTTGAAGTTATTTATGTCACATATTGCACTTTATGCTTTTTTTGAATGTGGAAGGACCTGACCACCCACCACATTAACTGGGTCACGAGCACAGAGATGACTCAGCAAATTCACATGGATTAAGATATTGTAATCTGTGGCAAGTAGCCATCTGTCACAGCAGCTCAACTGTGAGCCATCTGAAAAAAATAAAATAAAAATAAAAATTGCACTTTATCCATACATGTTGATATATTTTCATCTTAATTTTTCTGCCATTAGGATTTATTTTTATTGACATATAAACAATCATCAGTAATAATGAGCAATTTCCTCTCTGGGATTAATAAGGAATTATGTGAGTGAGAGTGACCAGGATGGACACAATTAGAAATGAGTACATCAGAGGGACAGCTCAGGTTGAGAAGTTTGGAGACAAAGTCAGAGAAGCAAGGCTGAGATGGTTTGGACATGTTCCGAGGAGGGATAGTGGATATATTGGACAAGGGATGTTGAGGATGGAGATGCCAGGCAGGAGAGGAAGACCACAGAGAAGATTGATGGATGTAGTGAAGGAGGACATGCAGAGGGTTGGTGTGAGGGAAGAGGATGCAAGGGATAGGGTGAGATGGAGGCAGATGATCCTCTGTGGTGACCCCTAATGAGAACAGCCGAAAGAAGAAGAAGAAGA
>VUQH01087990.1:1821-62450 GCA_015106775.1 Etroplus canarensis
ATTATCTGTAAGCCATAATCATCAAAATTTCAAGAAATAAAGACTTGAAATATTTCACTCTATGTGTAATGAATCTATTTAATATATGGGTTTCACTTTCTGAAATGAATGACAAAAAATATTGAACTTTTTCTTGCTATTCAAATCTTTTGAGATGTACTGTACTTGTAGTATCAATAACAATACTGCAAATCTGTGATCCAGACATTTGTTGTCCATCTTTGGGCTTGATCAGTAACATAAGCATAAAGAACTATATAAGATTTTAGTGATTATGTTTTGTCTACTTGCGTTTTATCTAAACTTGCACACTATTCAAATAAGTTTAATAGAAACATATGTCTATGTCACAGGGAGAAAAACATGCTTTATTTTTAGTGTGATTCTTCAGTTGTGCAAACCATGACTGGAATAGCTGCCTTTTAGATTTTTGCTTGAAACTTCAGATGTTGCCTTCACGTTTTCAGCTAAGGAGCTAAGAGACTGATGAATTTGTCATGATACACACTGAGGTAACGTGTAGTTCTAAAGACTGCTTCTTTATCAGATGTTTTTTTCTGTTTTTTTCCTCCATGGATATTAAAATCACATCAGTATAATTTACAGCTTGTTTCTGTCAGGCAGCTAGTTGTTGCACCACATTCACTGCCGTCTGGAGGTTGAAAAGGATGGAAGAATTTCAGTTTGAGAAAAAACGTACCCTCTGATAAAGCATCAGACATATGGTCAAACTGGGAAAACTTACATCTGCTTCCTCATGTAATGTTAGCATTTTAAAACAGCTGATTGTCTGTGACACTAAATGAAACCAGCATACTTACACTGACTATATGGGCTGATTTGATGTGTCCCACTGGTAAGAAAAAGACTCATTGCAGAACTCCATTTATGAATGACATTTACTCATTACTTACGTTGTGTCATGGGAGCACAGCAATGAAAAGTCATAAAGGGACTGAGACAACTGGCTAATCTTTTTCAAAGTGAGCCCTTTATATAAACTGGAGATGAGAGGTTGTGCATCATTCAGAAACATGGTCATTGTGTATGCATAAAAGTGCGCACACTGACAAAACAAACACTCCCTCTCAAAGTCATGGAGCTTTCGCTTTTTGCAAAGCCTCGATTGGTCGGCCGCTTTACAAATGGCTCCCCCTTAAACATATTTAACAAACATCAGTAAGACAAGAGGCATCCTGGAGCGGCAAACAAGAGGAACGCGGCCATTAAAATGGCAAACAGCTGCTCTGAGAGCCTGCGTTGCATCCCACAGGGCTGGCTTCACCTTGGTGGCGTGAGAATGATGTTGATGCTGTGTCTGTTTGATTCAAATGGAGTGGTAAAAAAGAGGCATATGTGAGATATCAGTGTTAACCGTGCAATTACCTAACCAGGGAGACAGTGATGGCCTCACGGCATGATTAGAATACTGATGAAGAGGGAAGGGTAATAGAGTTCACATTAGATATATCAGAGATCTTGAGGATAATTTAGGTTGTTTTACAACTGGGATCTTATTTTCATAGTACTGCCATTATATCTGTTGGTTATGTATTCACCAAAAACACTGATGAGATGAGGAAACACAGAATATTGCTACAATAAAGTTATAGATTGATGAGATCAGTGGACAGGGTGCAAATGAGACAACTCAGCAAGCTTATAAAACCAGTTTATTTTACAATAAAGATGACAGCGAGGAAACTTATTTATAACAAAACCAGGTGGTTGGCCCAGGGGGGAAAAGTGATGTTTGCCACACACCCAGTTCACACAATTTTGCACTCTGTCTTTTTTCACTTCTAAATATGTTTAGTACCAGCCTGATGGCACCCCCACTGTGCTAGTGCAGTAGAGCTGACAACACAGAACTCCAGCAAAGACAAAAAGTACATTCAAAAAGTTTAACCTACTTCATCATTTGGCAAATGAAAAGCTTTTGAGAGAACTTTCCTGAGAGATTTCTTTAAAAAAAAAGAGCAGGATATTTTTACTGTTTGACTGATTGCTGCAGCAGAAGATAAAATACCTAATGACGGTTTCTGTAGCAGTAAAATCCTACTTTGTAGTATTAAAAAACCTCTCTGCAGGCTGATTTTGCATCTAATAAGCCATCATGGGGCTAACATTCAAGCTGGCCTCTCTGAATTTTATTCCATTGACTTATTTTGACCTGAACTAAAAACACAATGCCCACACAATGCACTTTAACTTATAACTATAAAACCTGTTAACCTGGAAGTTTCTTTTAAGCTTTTGTTTGTTTGTTTAATGGCTTGTGTTCAAAGCTGTCTGCCTTCTGTCAACAATCTTCCTGCAAACACTCAGATCTCATTGATTACTGTAACTTGGTAATTTAAATAAAGTAACAATGTGAATCACAGCCAAAGTATTAAAATAAGACATACGCTGTGATAAATTTAAAACCAGAAAGACAATGATGTACTAGCTCTTCCAGCTGAAGAGCCATCAAAATTTGCAGGATATTGTAACGCGTAAAGTACAGAAAGAGAGTGAGACATTTTCTTGTTGGCATTGATTGGCTGTATTGTGCAAGCTAATGAGAACTAATAAAAATCCACTGAGAAATCAAGGATGCTCAAAAAAAATGCATATACAGGACAAATGAATCTCATTCACCACCTTGTGAAAGTATTTGAGTTCAGGAGCATTTTGACTACATAGTCAGTAGTAACCATGGCTGTAAAAAAGCATGAAAATATGTGAATGCATCAGTATGTCATAGCCTAGTTAAAGCTGAGATCTACCTTAAGGCATTATTATGCCATAAATAAAACTAATGGAAGCTTTTATGCATAGATGGCAGAGTGGCACAGACACTCGTTTCCTAAACATTACAATCCAGATCACTACTTTCAGAAGTGGTGATTTTTGTGAAAATGGAAAAAGTGCCCATAAAATAATAAATGCAACCTTAACTTTAGGGACAGTTTCAGTGAAGACTCATTAGGTGCCCACTGTGTGCAAGTTTCACTAAAATCTGACCATTTCTAAAGGTGGAGTAGTGATTCTAGTGAAAACAGAAAAGTGCCCATAAACTGACAAATATGACCTTAACAGCAACAGCAAGAGTGAAAGGGAAGGTTCAAGGGAGTAGTGGGACCTGCTATGATGTATGGTTTAGAGACAGTGGCACTGATGAAAAGAAAGGAGGCAGAGCTGGAGGTGGCAGAATTGAAAATGTTGAGATTTTCACTGGGAGTGACCAGGATGAAAAGGTTTAGAAATGAGTACATTAGTGGGACAGCTCAGGTTGAGAAATTTGGAGACAAAGTTAGAGAGGCAAGCCTGAGATGGTCTGGACATGTTCAGAAGAGGGATAGTGGATATACTGGATAAAGAACTTTGAAGATAACCCTACTGTTCACGGCAGATGGCTGCCCCTCCCAGAGCCTGGTTTTGATGGAGGTCTCTTCCTGGTAAAAATAAGTTCTTCCTTCCCGCAGTCGCCAAGTGCTTGCTCACAGGGGATCGTCTGATTGTTGGGGTTTTCTCTTTAATACTGTAGGGTCTTACCTTTAAGTGTGAAGCATCTTGAGGTGACTTTTGTTGTGAATTGGCACTATATAAATAAAACTGAATTGAACTGAACAAATGGAGCTGCCAGGCAAGAGGAAAAGGGGAAGCCCACAGAGAAGGTTCATGCAGTATAGAGAAGGAGGACATGCAGAGGGTTGGTGTGAGGGAAGAGGATGCAAGGAAAAGGGTGAGCTGGAGGCAGATGATCCACTCTGGGGACTCCCGGTGGGCACAGCCGAAAGAAGAGGAAGACAACCTTAACCTTGATTTCAAGCACAATTTGTGTAAAGACTTAGTTGATCATTGTGCACAATTTTTAAAAAAATTCTGACAAAGACTGTAGGAGGAGCAGTGATTCTTGTGAATTTAGGACATACACCTCAGAACGGCAATAGTTCATTGATCTTTTGGCTAGATGAGCAAAAAACCTTCAAAACAAAGCAGGAATTAGAATTCCTGCAACCTTTGTGAGAAGCTGATAAGAGCACCTAATGAGGCTTAAGTATAGTATATATTTAAGCAAATCTATTGGACACGATATGAGGAAGCATTACAGCCTCGTAAAAGCAGCCTAATATACAATCATTAAGGATTCTCAAGGTTATATTTAGTCTACCTCCAGGGAATTGATTGATAGATGGAGACTAGAGGAAAACATAAAACTGAGCTAAATTAGGTTTTAAAAAAAATCAATTGCAGCCTCCAACAAAGGAAGCCATTATTGTAATTCTTAGAAACAGCCCCGAAAGCATGTAAGCTGGATGAGCACTCGGTCGGCTAAAACGACACACTAACGAAGAAAAAATATACAGCTGCTGGGTCGCTGCCTCCTTCCCTGCTGCTTGTGAGGTGTATCTAATGATATGCTGAATATACCTTGAGATCAAAAATCATACTGTCAACAGCACAAAAGGGAGAAGATGAAAGGGCAAAGTTCTTTCAAATGGAAAGCCCAAGGCTTCTTGGTGAATGCAGCTGTATGTATGGATTCTCACAGTACCACTCGTTTCTTTGTGCATGCTAATTTAACCTTCTTAGGTTAAGGCAGTATTTTGTAGGAAATAAGCATACCTTTTCTGCCACAAAATTATTCCAATCACAGTTTGAACTTTTGCTGAAAATATTTAGGAGCAGATGTTAGCTTCCAGATGTGCACTGTACTACTCCAGCGTGTGATATCCATCATAGCTCATTCAAGCATGATCCATTTGTTTACAATTTTTGGGTCACAGCTAGTAATGACAACAAATCAGTCACACAAGAGATGGCTCAATCTTAAACACATATGGGGAACGGTAGCTAAAAACAAACAGCCAAATCCAGACTGAAATTTATTTGGCTTGTCATCTGAGATCCAGGGGAACAGCATCTTCCTGTCACTAATATAATAAATATGGGGTTTCAGCTTTCTAATTACAGCCAATCACAAAGGAGAGGGCTTTGCAATTTCAGGATTCAAGAGAAGATTTAACAGCTGCGTCCTTTATAGGAGCCATCTTAGATATTTTGATTGAGGGAGACAGCTTCGCTGGGCATGAGAGAAGACAAAATCCACCTCATTAATCCTTCAGCTGCACAGATTCTTCACATCTTCAAGCTGTGATCACTCTCTTCAATGCCACACCAAGACATGTGGGGCTGCATCAAGTCGCTGTTTTACCTTGATGCAAAAAAAGTATATAATTTTCTCTCATTGCTTCCCCAAGATGCTGTCAGTGTTTATGCTGTCACAGTCTTGATATTAAAAAAGCAAGCGTTTGAAATTGGTGGTGATGAATTGTAACAACAGCAACATCCATACACTGTCACTGATCAAAGAAATATGAGGGTTGATATTTCAGGTAATTGGCTAGCTACTGAAGCATATAGAATAAATTTTAGAGGACCGTCAAACAGCAACCAAACAAACACCAATACATGTACAAAAAAAGCACTTAAAAACAATACTGATCACTTTAGCAAATCTTATATGTTTAAACTGTGTTGTGATGCTCTTACAGAGGTATTTGTAAACAAACAAAAAAACCAATCTTTCATCTTTTATATAAAATAATCAAGTCATTATAGTGTATGAAACACCTCCAACAGTTAAGACTCAGTTTCATTTGGAGTTTTTATATTTTTATATGTAGGAACTTATCTCTGCTTTTTGTGGATGATGTGGTCAAGTTGGCTTCATCGAGTGACCTCTGGGGCAGTTTGCAACCGAGTGTGATGAGACATGGATGAGAATTAGCACCTACATGTCTGAGATCAAGAAAAGGGTGTAGTACTGGCTACAGGTTGGGGTTGAGCTGCTGCCTCAAGTGGAGGAGCTCAAGCCAGGGGCTGAAGTGGAGCGTGAGATTGACAGACGTATTGGTGCATCTGCAGTGGTTCAGACTCTGTGTCAGTCTTTTGTGATGAAGAGAGAGTTGAGTGTGAAAGCAAAGCTTCCATTTTAGTGGTCTATCTAGGTTCCTACCCTTACCTATGGCCATGAGCTGTTGGTGGCAAAAGAAAGAATGAGATTATGGATACAAGCAGCAGACATGAGCTTCCTCTCAGTGTGTTTGGGCTTTCTCTTAGAGAGAAGGTGAAGAGCTCAGTCATTCAGGAGCGGATCAAATCAGGGCAGCTGCTCCTTTGCATTGTAAGGAGCCAGTTGAGATGGATCAGAGATCCAACGCAGATGCCTCCTACAGTAGGTGAGGTGCTTTGGTCAGGTCCAACCAGGAGGTGACCACAGGGAAGAGTCAGTGGAGAGAGTATGTCTTTCAGTTGGGTAAGGAACACATCTTTGGTCCCCTAAAAGAGTCAAAGGTGGTGGCTGGGGAGATTGAGATCTGCTTGCACTGCTGCTGCTACATTGCAGACCCAGATAAGTGGTAGAAAACAGATGGATGGATGTTTTGATACAACTCCCCCAAGGATTTCTTGATGTACTGGCTATTTTTTGCTTTATCTGTACTAGAGAACATCTGGTCTTATCTAACAAAATAGCCCTGGTAGACTTTTGCTTTCTCAAGCTCAGAGTAGAAAGGAAGAAAAATGGACACTGACAATAAATGTACGATCATACTGTGAAAGCCAGTGAGACTTACTGGTACCCAGCCTCAAGAATCAGTGAACCGA
This sequence comes from Etroplus canarensis, assembly GCA_015106775.1. NCBI lineage: Eukaryota > Metazoa > Chordata > Actinopteri > Cichliformes > Cichlidae > Etroplus > Etroplus canarensis. The sequence continues at coordinate 8,476 of VUQH01087990.1, forward strand.
AACAATAAACTCAAAGTGAAAGCTTTAAGGAGCCACTGATACGATATCAGTTCCCAAAGCAGCTGTATACAGTGGTGTGAATAGGAACACAAGTTCTCAAAACAACCATTCAGATATTTTTCTGAGTTTAATAGGAGTACTGTACTTACTGCTTATCCATTTGGCATTTGGGTCATGGACCTTAAAGTCTTTTCTAAAGAGGTCTCCAACTGACACCTTGCTCTTGAGAGCCAGACGGTCATCCTCACCTGCAGAGAAAACAAACACAATGTCAACTAAATATGGGTCACATGCATGCCTGTCTCAGTAACAAAAAGCACATGCTAGCAGGTATGACCATGCTCATTCTGAGGTTTTCCTTAAAACTTTTACTCAAAAGGGAACACCATGAAATTCTAAAATGGTCAGCCAGTCTCTCCTTGAGGCCTCCATTGAAGCAGAAGAAAAGCCAGTTAGGTCACTATGCTGCCAAAAAAAAAAAAAATCCAACCAAGCCTAATTTTTTAGGCCAATTCACTAAAATAAAAGGGGGTCAGCACTAAAAAACTAAATAACATAAAATAAAAAATATAATTCCAAGTATGAATTACTTTAGATGTCCTAGTACTTGTCTCCACCCACGCCACACTGCCTGCCTCTCCTTCACATCTCTCGTGCACTGTTCGTTGCTTTGGAGAGTTGACCCCAGATATTTAAACTCATCCACCTTCAATACCTCTACTCCTTTTATCACCACCATTCCAACTGCCCCACTCTCATTCACACGCATGGATTCTGTCTTGCTTCTACTGACTTTTATTCTCTTCTCTCCAGTACATACCTCCACTTCTCCAGGCTCTCTTACAACTGTTCTCTACTCTCACTACAGCTAACAATGTTTTCTGCAAGCATCATAGCTCATGAAGACTCCTGCCTGACCTCATTTGTCGACCTGCCCATCACCACTGCAAATGAGACGAGGGTTTACAGCTGATTACTGATTAAAACCCTATCTCCACCTTAAACCAATATTTTACTCCCTACACACTGTCACACCTCACCACTCTCTCACTGTCCTCATACATGTCTGGCACCAAACCAACATACTTCTCTGCCCACTCATGAGTTCATCATGTAGTACCACATATCCCTTCTTGGTACCCTATCACAGTGGCAACCAAGGGTCAGGATTTTACCCTTCTCTAGAACCACAAAGACACAGCGCAACTCCTTCTAACCTTCTCTATATTTCTCAGTTAGCACTATCAAAGCAAACATTTTATCTGTAGCACTCTTTCTTGGCAAGAAGTTCTGCTGCTTGCTGATTGTCACCTCTTGTCTTAACCAGCTTCAACATCTCTTTTCCATATCTTCAACCTATTTCCTGTCACATACAGTGTTACAGTGGTGGATGCTCATATTAAACATGGACAAAGTAATACTGAGGTCAAGTCAGCAAAAGTAAGCGTAATCACTATGAGCAAAAAGCTCAGGCTTCAGACTTGGCTCTGTATGCTTTCAATGAAAAGTGATATCCCTTATATGGTCATTTCAGTCACGCAGCCCTGGCCAGCACAGAAGCTCCACTCACCTCCTCTTCAAAGCTTTTGTTTACAATAGGCAACCAACCAGAAAAAAGATGACTTAAATGGCTCTGGTTTCAGAATATGAACTGAGGAGCTGCACAATAACAATGCATAAGATAAATAAGATTTATTTTGAACTGTGAATCATACAAAACTACTCTAGTAGTGTCCAATAATGGAAATATGGAGCTGGAAAGGAGCATACTAGGTCCTGTGCAAATACACACTGACCTGCCTGTCACATCAAACCTCATGTCAAAAACACAGTGGCAAACAAGGGTAAGGATATTACCCTTAACCTTTAGGAATCATAGATGGTTTAATGTTTTTATGACAGAGATAAAATTGTCATCTTGTCATCCTTTATTCCTGGTTTTATTGTTTCAAGACCTGACCACTACACAATGTTCTACTGAGCTGAATAATAGTGTCTTATCTAGTGGTAGATTTAAAAAAAAATTAGAACTATGGAACAAGATACAACAGAAGTAAATACTAATAACAATTAAGGAAGCTAAAAAGAGAATAAAAGTAAGTCATAATTGGAAGCTATGGCCAAATTTGATAATAGTAAATAGGTTATTCAGGTATTAGAGAAGCCAGGTGACAGAATGCATAAAAAAAGATCAAAACAAACCATCAGACTTTGAAGATTTGCCTATAGAAATTGCTCTGTATAGAATTTCTGTCTAGATGTGGGAAAGAAATGCATCTAATATATGATTTGAGAAATAAAAGAAGGTAAAACAGGAGCAGAAGCAGGAAACAGATAAGAATGATTTTCTTCGTACCTCTGACAACAAAAACTGAGAGAATACATAATGTCTTTCTGACACATTTTGATCTCAAACTGAATCTTAACATTTTCCTGCAGGCTGCAAGTGTTCACCTTTCAAAGAATAAAGAGGTTATTGGAGACAGAAAAAAAAACATATAATAATAAACCAAAGCATCCTCTTAACTCCCTCAGGCCTTTGATTAAGTCTAGTGCTGCTTCTGATCATCAGACTAGACGTGCATATTTACAGCAGATGCCTCCTGCAATTCTCAGTCGATGCTCACCACGTCATCTCCAGCTCAGTTATATGACTCATTTCACTCCCATCCACACGGTGGGAGAATAAAAAAAGCAGAAAACAATATATGTTGAGCTTCTTTGTTTCTAGCCAGAGTGCTCTCATCCTAAAGTTTCGTTTTGGTGAATATCAGTCAACAACAGTTTGAGAGATTCAGACTCCAGCACAAGGACCCTTTACTCAGACATGGCACTTGACGGACATATTGGTTTCTATGGGGATCAAAGCAGTGATATTTTCGCTGCAGGACAGCCTTTCGTAAGTAATGTTTAATCCCACTGCTAAGCCTGTCTATGTTCATGCTGTGGCTGTCATTTTCTATGAGGTAACATTTTTGGCTGCAATTTTTTTAAGGTCATCACACATGTTCTCCAGCTGTCTACTGCTGAAAAAAATACATTCATAATGTTCAGCTGCAGCCATAGCTGCGTTAAAAGCTGTTCAAGAGACTATAAACAGATTGCAGCAGAAAAGAGAAAGCCATGAAGACAAAAGACAAGTAGGTTTATTCTTTAGCTGAATCTGCTGTTAAATGTATAACCTTTGAATGGCAAAAAGATAAACTGCAACAAGTGTGTCTTCAGTAGCGTTATTTTTTGCAGGATCAAGTAGCCTGATCATCAACTGGAAGGCCATTATGAGCCACTATAATGTTCTATTAAAGCTCAAAATCACAAAAATGCTTTAGGGTAAGTCTGAACATCCATGACCTGCTGTAAAGGAAACTTTGAAACCAAGCAATCAAAAGAGCTAATGTCTTTTTTTCTGGCAGAGAAATAAAATTTTATTTCTAAAATATGGGTTCTAAGCTTGATCAGTGCTCAGCTGGTAGTTTTACTTCATGTAAACATAGCTTAATATCTGACTGGTATATTCCACTTTGAGAGGTCTGAATCTTGTTTGTTTGTGTCAGTATACATCTGAAATGTAGCCTGCTTTAGAACCTCTTACATGATGTGCTAGAATAAATGTGAGCTCTGATACTCATAAATTAAGAAATGTATTGCATTAAAACTAGTCATGTTTGGCAGACACTGGCCTCATGCAAACATGAAACCAAAATTTATAACAAAGTTTACATGTACCATGCCCATCAGGATACTGTTTTACTGTTGTTTGATAAATGAACCTGAACAACAATGATGTAGTGGCATATCTGGCTTATGATCCTTCACAATTCACAGGTTATTGTAATGAAGTATGTGAAGTATACAATGAAAGTCATCAATTTTCTTCTCATTGATTGGCTGTATTGCACAAACGAAAACTGAAATCCACTGAGAACTCAAGGAGGCTTGCAAACAGTCTCATCCACCACTCAGTGCCAGTGTTTGAGTTCAGGAGTATAACTATATATATATATATACTACTTTGACTACAAGGTCAGTCGTAACCATCGCCATAAAACGCATATTATGATGTGAATGCATCAGTATGTATAGCATAGCACTGACCTTATCATTGATGTTAGAGTAATGGTGATAGGAAGGCCCCAAGTGGCCATTCCTAATGTGTGAGTAAACCAATATGACCACTTGCTCTATGATCATCAGCAATAAGGCATGATCATCACCATATAGTGATGTGTAATGTGTGTATCAAAGCCGTAGTTTAAGCTATCACAACACTAAAAGCAGTAGATCTACCATCACAAAGAGAGCCATCAAAAATATGCTGGCACGATGGGAATAGCAAATACTGGAATAGTGAATTGACCTTCAAGTGTTTTACTTGCAAAAAACTGTAAGTTATTCAGATCATGTTGGCGAACCAAATTATTGCCCTATTATCAGGCTTAATGCTACGTCTTCACAAACCACAGCCCTGGTTCTTGACTGGACCTAAGATAGCTTAAGACATCATTATGCCGTCAAGAAACCTAGTGATGGCATTTATGTATAGACAGAGGGTTATATGCAACCACTCACTTTATGAACATCATTAATCCAGACCAATAATCTTAGGGACAACATTTTTTGTGAAAGTGGAAAAATGCCTGTAAAACAGCAAACATGACCCTGATCTTGAGCACAGTTTGGATGAAGACCCATTAAGTAATCATTGTGTGCAAGATTCATGAAACTCTGACCAATACTCACAGAGGAGGAGCGATTCTTGTGAGTTGTGGATGGATGGCAGACACTTCACCGTGGTATTAGCTCACCGGTCCTTCAGATGGATGAGCTTAATAAAAACATTTTCAAGAGACTAAACTCATCAACTAAATGATGATATCAGTGCCCTAACACTGTAAAATAGTCACAAACAACAGCTGAGATTGATAGAAATGTGGTCAATTTTGAGATAAGATGAAGATTAATTGCTTCTTACACACACATACAGTACACAGAAAATGTTTAAGTTAGAATACATCTGTACCTCCATTTCCTCCAGAGACTCATATGTTTTTGGTGTCTCCAGGAATATTACATAATTTTTTGCTAGCGCTATTATAGAGTCCATCTTTATGTTATGAAATCCCTAGCTATCAACTTTAATGCTCTTTTTAAAAATGTGGTAAAAACATCAGGAAAAATGGTGGCATGATAACACCTCTCACTCCCCAGGGCATTTTTAACAGTCCACTGTTGGGCAAGCTGGGAGGATTGAGTCAATCCTCTGTATTTGTTAAACTCTAAGTATATGCTAATGAACTCTAGAAAGAGGTACAGTGTTCCTTTGTGTAAGCAGAACCATATTTCCCTTTGTCAGCTAAATTGATAAATGAACAGCTCTTGCAGGATAGACAGAAGTGGAAAGACTTTCATGGAACTTTCTTTCTGGTCTGCACTTACTAAAGTGTGCCTATTTAAGGTCGTTATTGTGATTTCTGGTATTGAGCAGTTGCTTAATCCAAGATAATTTTCTCTCCTGGGAGACAATAAAGTAAACTTATCTTAACTTTGCAGCTACAGTCATGTTGAAAAAACAAAATACGCCCTCTTTCAGTTCTATGGTTTTACACATCAGGAGATAAGAAAAAGTCATCTGGTACTTAACAGCGTCTAAAATTATTTAAATCTGACCTCAAGCGTGAAACAACCCACCACAGATTCCACCTTTCCATCATTATTTATTCAACAAAAATGAATTTAAAATGGAAAAGCCATGTGAGAAAAACTAAATACATCCCATGATGCAATAGGTTCTAGAGTCAGCTTTAACAGCAATAACTTGAAGTCTCTCACATTGTTGTGGAAGAATTTTGGCCCACTCTTATTTACAATGTTTCTCGAGTTCATTAAGGTTTGTGGGCATTCACTGATGCCCAGCTCTCTTACAGTCCTGCCACAGCGTTTAAGACAGGTTGAGGTTTGGGCCAAGTTTGAGCTGTCAGTCAAATGGCCTCATATTTGACTGGAGAATACTTTGATATATAGAGGAGTTCATGGTCAGCTCAATGACTGCAAGGTGCCCAGATCCTGTGGCTGCAAAATAAGCTCAAATCATCATCCCTCCACCACCATGCTTGGCAGTTGGGTATGACGTTTTTATACTTACATGATTTGTTTGGTTTCCAGGAAATGTGGCACTGAGCATTATGACCTCTTTATTTTGTTCTCACCTGTCCAAAGGACATTGCCCCAGAGATGGAACTTTGCAAACCACACTACACTACCTACCTACAACTACACTGCCATGCTCTTTTTGGAAAGAAGAGGATTTTTTTCTGGCAGCTCTTCCAAACAAGCCATACTTGTTCAGTCTTGTTTTTCAAATTGTGCTGGAATGAATTTTAAGATTTAACATGGTGAGGTCGTAGAGTCTGAGATGCAGCTCTTCAGTTTTTGCAATTTCTCAGAGCATTGCACGGTCTGACCTTGTAGTGAATTTGCTGAGATGTCCACTTCTGAGAAGATGAGCAACTGTCTGTGTTTTCCCACTTGTGAATAATCCTTCTCACTGTAATTTTGGCTGACATATAATAGGCCAAAATGCCTTCACAATGATGTGAGTGACTGATAAAGAAGGCTGACTCTGTGGCTCTGAAGCCCCTGGAGCTGACTTTGAAGAGGAGAATATGCACAAGTTCTGCTCTTGGTCATTTCTACCAAGAGCAATAGCTCTACACAATGGCTTTTTGTAATGACTGATAATTAATGATACTGTTTCTGTTATTTTGTTTTTTACTTCAATAGCATAATTTCACTTAAGGATGAATAAAGTATAATTCAGTTCAATTCAATATTGGAAATATGACATGTTGGGGAATTATGAAAAGCAAATTCCTATGTACCAAACATTTTAAATCTATATTATTAATAGGGAGTTTTAGACAGGCTGGTGAAATAAAAATACCGCAAAACATCTTGTAATTGTCAAGTGTCATCTCACGACACACTGCTGAGAAAAACTGTTTAATGTCAAATACCGGGGGATGGTGAAATCTCAGTGACTGCATGTGACCACAAGAGCCTGAGATCATATGTCAGAAAGAAAACAACAAAGAGCAACATTCTCACCTCAGTGACAGCCAGATGTAGAGAGAGTAGCTAAATCATTTATAACACAGCAAGGAGAAAAGTCTACGATCCAGATATGATCCTCTTGAAACCATATATTTTCTATCTTATGCTTTTAATTCAGTTTTTTAAATGCAAGTAGGGCTGTAATTAGGAACTGTTTTAATTACCCAGTTTGCAAAACAGAAAAAGTAAACTAAAAAAAAAATCACCCACAGCAAAGCCCCAAATTATGTTCTTAAATTGGTTGTTTGGGCTTGCTATTACTCCAAAACCTACAGATTTTACATCTAAATGATATAACACAGAAAAGTGGTAAACAAGAACTATGAGCTGTGAGTAGTTTGTTCTTAAAGTGACTTTACCTTTTCAGACAGTTTTTTTTTTTGACAGTCAACATCAATGTAATTCCAACTGCATTATGTAAGACATTAAAATGCATTACAGGAAGATACAACAGTAACACAAAGCTACAGTAGGGGGACTGTAACATTATTATAGAGACTGTGAACATTTTGAAAATTTTATTTAATTTGAGGAAGGAATCTGTGATTATGTTTTGTTTTGTGATCATTAAAAATGCTATAGTCAAAGTACAAGCACAAGATGACATTTGTATATGATTTTTAACAAATAAAAATAAGAGTTTCTGGTTTTAACAATCTTTGAGTCCATTCCTGATGCATCCGAATGCACCATGAGGTCCCTTGTTTTTACAGTGTATGCTCAGCGTTTTATAACGCCAGAGGTGCATAATCGATGTCTAGGCATTTAAGTCTTTAAGTGGAAATAGCGTGACAGGACTGCACGGTAAATACCAGAGGAGGCTGTTCTTGTGTGCATCAACAGAGGGAGAATGACTCATTGGGGCAGATGTGCTGCTACCAAAACTAGATGAATGTATAGTAAACACTAAGTTACGTGCACTGTTAGTAGGCTTCCAGAGCATTCCGTATGGTGATCGCAAGCCTGACATGGTTAACCTCTAAGTCAGAGTGTAAAAAGATATGCCACTTTATTGGGCACATCTTTTCAACTGCTGTTAATTAATCAGCCAATCACATGGCAGTAACTCCATGCATTTAAGCATGTAGGCATGGTAAAAAGGACTTACTTAAGTTCAAATTGAGCATCAGAATGGGGAAGAAAGGTTTTTTTAAGTGAATTTGAACGTGGCATAGTTGTTGGTGATCTGCTGGGATTTTCCCACACAACCATCTCTACAGTTTACAAAGAATCTTCAGAAAAAGAGGAAATATCCAGTGAGCTGCAGCTCTCTGGGCAAAAATTCCTTGCTGATACCAGGGGTCAGATGAGAATGGCCAGACTGCCTTGAGCTGATAGGAAGGCAACAATAATTTAAATATCCACTTGTCACAACCAAGGTACGTAGAAGAGCATTTCTGAACTTATGACACATTGAATCTTAGAGAAGATGGGCTATAGCATCAGAAGGCCATATCAGGTGCAATTCCTGTCAGTTAAGAACATTAAACTGAGGCTACAGTTTGCAGGATCACCAAAATTGGGCAACAGAATATTTGAAATTTTTTGCCTGGTCTGATGAGTCTTGCATTTTTTTGGGTGGCAGGGTCAGAATTTGGTGTAAACAGTGCAAATGCATTGGTCCATTCTACCTTGTATCAACAGTTCAGGCCTGCGGTGGTGGTTTAATGGTGTGGGGGACATTTTCTTGACTTTGAGCCCCTTAGTACCAATTAAGCATTATTTAAACGTCGCCTGAGTATCGTTGGTGAACATGTCTGTTCCTTAATGACTACAGTGCACCCATCTTCTGATGGCTGCTTCCAGCAGGATAACACACCAAGTCCCAAAGTTCAGATCATCTCAAACTGATATCTTCAACATGACAATGAGTTCATTGAACTCAAATGACCTCCACAGTCACTAGGTCTCAAACCAATAGAGCACCTTTGAGTTGTGGTGAAACAGGAGATTGGCATCATGGATGAGCAGCCAACAAATCTGCAGCAACTTTGTGATGTTATCATCAATATGAAGCAAAATCTCTGAAGAATGTCTCTAGCACCTTGTTGAATCCATACCATGAAGAATTAGGGCAGGCAAACCAGGGTCCAACTTGACACTAGCAAGGTGTACCTATAACGTGACCAGTAAGTCCACATATACACTATTTCTCAAGGAATGTGAGAGAAAAGTTGACTGTTTGGCGTGGTTTTGCTTAAACTCAAAACTTTACCCTCCTATGTGCTATATAATATACTCAGAACTATTTCAACACTATTTTTATGGAGCTTTTTCCTTTATAAAAGACTCTCAAAAACATTAATATTACTGGTGAACTGTCACCTTGCCTCGTGGTGCAACTCTCAAAGGCAATACATGCATTTCAAGTCATTATTTGATCAGCAGAGTCTGAGACACACAGGTGAGCAAAGAAAGCTTATTTGTATTTTTAGCAAAATTCAGCAAGTAAACAATACCTGGCTTCCCAGTTTTCACCGATCAAGGAGGTTTTATATTGCAAGAACACCACAGTAACTTGCATCATCCACCAAACCCGAACATAAGCAGTGTCTGTGTGGCATATTGTGCCGAACAGATGGACAGACACCAACTGATCCTCAGTTCCGTCCCGATTTCATCATGGGGGACAAAAACACCTTCGAAGACATCTGCTTGGTGCTTCATTCGAGTTTTGAGTTTCATCATCTGAGTCACCAGACTATGCATAAGCTGCAGGAAGACATAATAGTGCACATAAGTTGAAATCTCCTGTCAGATGGTTAAGTTAAGAGGGGTTAAAAACTGAATCTATAATGAGTTATGGCTGCTGGATTTGTGGTGTAAACACAGGCAGTCACTGCAAAGATGAAATTATGCATGTGAAAGTTCACATATAAATTTATATTTTAATATATAAGACGGAATCCCTTAAAGGCAAATCCATTTCTGAGGCAGTCTGAATAAAGTAGCCCCATCAGGATGAACTTAAAAGAACAGTTTATATGTTAATGTGGCACAACCTCAGTACAATAGAGCAGCGGAGGGAGCGGAAATTTAAGTGTCATATTTGATTGAGTCAACTAAAGCAAGGCTTCTGTGCGTTCAACAAATTTAAAGCTAATCATATCTAATCATTTCATTTTACCTGAAAACAAAATCTGACAAGTTGTATTTAAACACACGTATATCAAGTTTTTATGAAGTTCTATAAGTATAAACATCACACTATTTTTTATTTCATGCCATGCAGCATGAGTAACATGAACATTATCATCCAGTTGTGGTTCTGCAGCATTACCAAGTGTTGTTCAGCTCATTGTTTTGGTTTCACAGTCCGCAGCTTTACCATCTTGGTTAAGTCTCACAGCTTCCATGGTGTATAATTTACCTGCTGTGGGTAGCTGGTTAAAGTAAATAAAAAAACATTTTTCTTAAAAATCTGACAAACTTTCCTCTTTCCCCAAGTGGCAAAAAAGTTATCAATTATAAGTTTAACTTGGTTTTGAAAGTTTAAATATGAACTTCTTTACTCCTAGATAAGCTTAAGCGTGCTTTAGTATCAGAAAGCCTAATGCAGCAGAGCTTGGGCTGCCAAAAAAGTGTCAATCCACAGATGCACTGAGAAAGCAGAGCTGTAGCAATATGATGACATGGGCAATGTTTGGGTGTATTAATGCGCCATAACAGAGGGCAAAAGGAAGGTACAACCTGGACACAAGGCTAACACAACATTGTTAGACTGTTAGACCAGCACGAGACAGATTAGTTTTACGTACTGATAATGTGTTGCTACTATGGTAAGCCTGCAAAGTACTTTTTTTGCCTTACAAATCAGATAATTTCTGTGGGCACCACTCCTCTCAGGAATGCCTTAGGTCAATGGAGACTTGTTCCTTCATACAGCCTTAAAATACTCAAAAAGACATTAACTCCAGAATTTGAACGCTCCCTTAATGGAACAGACACTCGTATTTTGAGAAGGGTGTTAAACATCAAACGGTGGATGCACACAACAAATCAAAAAATTTACAGAGGGATACCACCAGTATAGGGAACAAGGTCAGGGCAAGGAGGTTACAACTGGTAAGTCACTGTCACCAACACCCTGAGTTAAGCACTCACAAACTATACATAGTTCCCACATGACGTCACAACATAAGAGCAGCCATCATTGCTATAGGCAAGCTGTAGGCAGCTGTGCATTCAGGACACTTGAGGAAACATTGCCAACCCAACCATTAACAAACTGACTGTACGCCTCCAGTAATTTGTAGGCCTGGAATTGCTCACTGGTATAAAAGCTGCATGCCAAAACAAGATAATGGTACACGTCTTAGATCACCATTCCACTGGTGCCGATCAATGCCATTTTGACCGGCTATTATTGGCAATACCGGGACTATACTGGGACTATGCCGAGAATGCAACAGGAAATGCGCACGACAAATGGCAGTTCGATGTCAGTTCACCACCAATAAAATGTCTTTCACCAGCAGGTAATCGGTTGAACACGGCAGCACAAGCAGCACATTTGGGCATACATCGTGAGTGCATCCTGAACGCGCGGCAACGCGCTGGAGTTACAACCTGAATGCTGGCCCTTTGACGGGAATATAACGGCAATAGATTGTCAGGAACCCAATTTTCAGTCATTTCACGCTGTTTTGTGCCGTTTTGATCAGGAATGCTAAATCGGCACAGCTCGCCATAATCGGCGCTATTACAGCTCCAGTGGAATGGGGTTCATAGTACTGAATTGGTGGCAATGTTGAAACTTCATGGTTCAGCTTTTCCTTTGCTAACGAGTATGGATCCATACCTATTATGCCAATTGTCTCATTGTATCTCTTTCTATCCTCCATACTTAATGATTCTACAAAGTCTTTCTCCTTTTGCCTTTCCATGATTTTGATCACAAGTCGAATCCGAGATTAAAACAGTTTAAAATTCGCAGGGGAGATAAACAGCAGTGTGTGCACGATTGAAGTCACAATCCTACATGGATAGGTTAAGGCTCGCGATACCTAGCACTGTGGATCTTCTGTTGATCTAGCCAGTTCCAGCTGGTGAAGGACAGCCATTTGAGACTGTACTTCATGATGGTTGCCCCTCCCCAATTTTGCACTCACGTCTACGTGTTAATAACTTGTAAAACAGAATAATAGGAGTTCACAGATGGATTTGGGCCATGTTAACAAGCTAGCTAACGCAGCTCTTCTGCAATACTGAATAGTGCCAAAATGTGTTTCCATCCTCTTCTTTGGTGTGTTGAACTACAATGGTGAGTTTTACATAGACACTGATGAAGATTATCATCAGTTATAGTAGCAAATGTTGTTCACTGATGACTTGGAATTGTATGGTCAATGACAATGTAGCACCTGTATGGAGAAATTTCTGAGCTATCACGCTATCTTGGTGCCCATCCAGGTTGGCTATTTCCTTTTTCTAGTTCTCCAATGACCCAACCAAGTTACAGGTTGTGCAACTTGAATAGCATGTGTTAGCTCTACCTCCTTGTTCATTTAAGGCTGCAAGGCCCGCTCTATTTCTATGCTTCAATAAGGTCCATTCTGTCACTGATTTTGAATGGTTTAAATGAAAATAAACCAAAATAAGTCCTTTTTTCAGACTAGTGTTTTGGTGGCATGGGGAGGTAGACGTGCTGCACACATATATTTGCAAATACTCTGTCCACAATATGAGATTAATGTATGCTCTCTTTTAAGTAAAAGCCAATGAGATGCTTACATTTTACTGCACAAAAGGCCATGTAATAAACAAATAGTTTAACAATTTACACTGGTCAACATTTTTTTCAGAAGTTCATCTGCTTCAGAGATAAAATGTGCTATTTCTTATAAATAGATATGACCATTTAAAGGGCTGATTGGCTTCCTTTAAAGATATTTTTAGATTTTTTTTTTATTTTACACCCATGTAAATTGTTTAGATGAATTTTAATCATAAACTGCAAACTTGTGTCTTATCTATTTATACTTGCCTTACATGATAAGATTTCACTATTCTTCATTGTGTAACAATTGAAAAATTAGAAAAGGTCTATGTAGAAATGACCCAATATGAAATATAAAAATATGAAATATACAAAACAGAAATATAAAAAAAAGCATAACAGGGATATTCAGCATCAGTTCATGAAAAACTATGCTTAATGTATTCAAAACCCAATCTGCCAAGCTGGATAGGATGTTGTGTCTGGGTGGAGTGTTGTGACAGGGAGAAACATCACTTTCTCCCTGTCACATCGCCTGATTGTTGGGATTTTCTTTCTAATACTATAGGGTCTTTACCTTACAGTGTAAAGAGCCTTGAGATAACTTTATTTGTGAATAGGCGTTACATAAATAAAATTGAATTGACTTGAAAAATTTAATTATATGCATTTCACTGAGTCACTGTAATCAAAGAAAATTAACCAGAACACCAATGACATAGTAGCTCATCTGGCATCTGGGTTATGATCCATCACAATTCACAGGTTATTGTCATGTATGAAGTACAGTGAGAAAGTGATTCACTAGCAAAGACCCTAACCCCAAATGTCAACGAAAAACATTTATTGATGGACAATGAATGTGGCCAGAGGCTGCAGTTTGGGGAAGACCTCACTGAGGTATCATGGGATATATCCCAGGCCTGGGAGAGAAAGAGTACAAAAACACATTATACCACATATGTAAACATATGAGACATTCTTCCACTGATGCTGCATAATCATATTTAATAATGCACATAGAATCAAGTTTTTGAAGTGTTGAGTTCTCATACTGCTTTTGGGTAAGAGCTGGTTTTTTTTTCAAGTCTGTCCATGTGTTATTGTTCTGAACCTTCTCCCAGAGGGCAAGTAGGTGTTTATAGACACACAGCAGAGAATGAGAACAAGAATTAAAATCCGCTAAAAAGTAAAGGAGGCTCACAAACAGTCACATCCAGCAAAATAGCCTAAGTTCTGGCTCAGCTCTCACCCAGCTTAGGGCAGTGGCAGCATTTATGTATAGATGCCATAGGGGCACATGTAGACACTCATTTTATGAACATTAAAAACCAGACCAATACTTTCAGGAGTAGCTATTCTTTTGAAAATGGAAAGGTGTCTCTAAAATGACAAATATGACCTTGAGCACAATTTGGGTGAAAACCCATTAGGCGATCGTTGTGTGTAAGTTTGATTAAACTTTGATCAGTACTGTAGAAGGAGCAGTAATTCTAGTGAAAATGGAAAAACATTCATAAAATGCCAAATACTACCTTGAATTTGAGCATAAGTTGAGTAAAGACCCACTAGGTTATCATTGCGTGCAAGTTTGTTTAAGTGCTTATTCTTGTGAATTGTGAATGGATGGACAATGGACACTTCATCATGGCGTGAGTTCATTGATCTTTTAGTCAGATGAGCTAAAAAATATTATGTGTAAGGTATTTTAATATGCTTTAAAGAATATGATAAGGTAATTTGTAACATTGCAGATTTCCTGTCATTTCAAATCCAAGGTCAGAGCAGAAATCAAAGGGTCAGATAGAGATAATATGATAAGATTTGATATTTGGCAAACTGAATTTCATATTTTATACAATTTCAATCAATATGAGCCCAGGTTCTTCAAAATGGGATGAATAGTTTAAGAAGAGTGGCATGAAAGTTAGGATCCGACCCTGTTTGGGCTGTTTTTGCCAAAAATTCATGGGTCAAAATGCATTTTAGTCATTTCTGTGGTTTTAGAACTGGTCTAGTAGTATATCAGAAAAACTACAATTTGAAGCATAATTTTTTATTTCAGTGACCAAGTATTAGTACGGTTTGACTACATGTATTTTGGCAGCATTTTGGCCATAGACCAATTAAATTACCAGACACCTGTATGATGTTAGGATCACACATGCAGGACATAACCAGCACATACACTGTATTTGAAATATCACTGTCACATATATGATCAAATCCAGAGACATCTTGAGCACATAGTATCTGAGCAAAATATTACAGAATGCCACTGAAGGAGCTACTTTTTATTGCCTGTGAGGGCGTAATTTGAGAGTTGGTTTCATGCAATAATCTCTGTGACTGCTCGCTTTCAGCTGCACCAAATTAATGTAGCATGCGATCCTCCCACAATTTCAGCTAGCTGTCACAGCTGTCAGTCAGCCAGACATCCCTCAGTCTGAAGAATACCCAGATGCCAATAGCGAACATCTGACCTAGTTGTACTGACGTAGGGAACAGAGCAGCCTCTTAGTAATATGGAGCTATCAGTTACAGCAGATGCAGCTTGTCAGAGGAGGAAACAGAAGAATTCCAAAACTCTGCCTGTGTGCTAAGTTCCTGTGCATTGTGTGTGTGTGTTAAGTGGTTGTCAGGTGCAGTTAAAAACTGGCTGCCCTGTCTGGAAGGGGAACATCCATCAATAGACCCTAGTAACTGGGAGGAAACATGCTACAACAAAATGCTATCTCATAACTCCGTGACCCGCCATGCTGCAGTTTGCTACGGAGCTTGGTATGTTTGCTGTTAAAATGCAAAATTAATGGTTTCTGAATGACTACTGTATTCTGCATTTTAAAAGGAAAATTCTCCCTCGAGTGCTTTAGTGATGTATCTTACACCCTTGGGCCCATTTAAACTGAAAAGAAATCCTTTCTACCAAGTGTTTTAATCTTTAATTAATCCCTTAAAGTCTGATTTTCTTTTGTAAATAACAGTGTTTGAAATGCTGTTGTTTAGTCTTTTCTGGATTCTGGTGAGATAATCTTTCTTTATTTTCTGGATCTAATATAGTCTTATTTTTCCCCTTTGACACAATTTGACAGATTCTAAAAGAAGCAGTATCTCATCTTGTTCCTGAGAGAGGGGAGAGTGGAGCGGAAGCTTGACAGACAGATTGGTGTGGTGTCTGCAGTGATGCGGACGCTGTACCGGTCTGTTGTGGTGAAGAGAGTGCTGAACATGAAAGCGAATCTTTCGATTTACCGGTCGATCTATGTTCCTACTCTCACCTATGATTATGAGCTCTGAGCAGTGACCAAATGAATGAGACTGAGGATAAAAGCAGAGCAAATAAGCTTCCTTCAGAGGATGTCTGGGCTCTCCCTTAGAGATAGGTTGCACAACTTGGTCATTTAGAAAGGGCTCAGAGTAGACTCACTACTCCTCCACATTGGTGGTTCGTGCATCTAACGCCTAAGCGCCTCGTAAAGCCCATCACACCTTGACGATTTAACAAGCATATGCCGACGTAGGGAAAAATTTGAAAATACGGTGGCTTATGTCAATTAAGTTTGAGGTAACTTTTTGTATAAGTTAAAAGCTTGCTGAAGTACGCCAGAAAAATTTGAGCATGCACAAAATCTCCGACATTTGCCAGCATGTGGCTCATACGTCCCACATACGCGGACCATATGTTGCAGGTATGTTATGTATACAAGACTCGCGTTACTCATATGTTGTAATACATGGAGATAATGTCTAGTGTACCAAAAACGTATTAATAAGCTATGAGTAATGTGTTTATATAACATATATCAATCATACCTCCAACGGATATTGACGTTCATAGATGTATTTGATGTGATCCAGTTGCACTGAACCTGTTTGTAACATACAGCTACTGTATAATTGTGTACGTGCTGCATTTAGGGGAAGTGGTATAAATGGGCTTGAAATTGTGAATGCCAGCAATATGCTAGCATTTGCTGGTATTACGTTCCATGTATATTAGCAATACGTTATGTATATGTCCATTTAACATCACAGAGTTATTTGGATGCGTCGGCATAAGCTTGTTAAATTGTCATGGAGTGACAGGGCCCTCAGTGAAGTGTTCTGGACATATCCTACTGGGAGGACTCCCCAGGGCAGACCTAGGAAATGCTTACATCTCACAGATTTCTTGAGAACACCTTGGTGTCCCCCTGGAGGAGCTGGAACAGGGGCATGTGGAGAGGGAGGTCTGGGTGTCTGTGCTTAGAATGCTGCTCCCACGACCCGGACCCAGATAAGTGGCTAAATGGATGGACAAATGGGACCTTAAAAAGAGCTGTTTAGCTATAAACGACAGACACAACTAGCTTGATAGGATTTATTTTTCTAGTATAACTTCTTCTTATTCAAAAAGAAGAATGGCCAAACATTCCTTATTTATAGCAGGATTTACGGTAACTGAGAGTCAGGGCCTTGTTACAATGTTAACAATTTTGTTTTCAGTCGGAGAGGGAGGGCTTCATCTTAAGAGGCAGAGATAACAATTTCTCCACAGACAGGAGCCTGAATAGACCACACTGCCATCTATAATGGAATGCCAGTGTACCACTGGAGATCATCATCAGCAGTGTGTGAAATACAAAACTCTTTTCAGTGGTTGTATGTCATGCAAATACCAGGCTAAGGTAAACCACAGCACTGCTCATGTTGATGTTGCTCCTTCCTTGAACATTTTGTCAGTTTTAAGCACACGAAATGGAATGCAGCATTGATTATGAGTTAAATTATTAAATGTGCAGCATCACAGCTATGATCTGGGTAGTGTGAAAATGCTACAAGAAAGGAACATGTCCAAAGGTTTCTGACTGAATATAAAGCTTGAGTGGTTGTGAACAGTAGCGTGATAAAGAAATACATAAAAATAGCAATGCTTTAAATGGAATTTCAAATGCACTTTTCCTTGCTGTTAATCAAGAACTGTGACAGTTTCGCAATCTTGTGTGATTGCTGAAGATGTTAAATGTTTTGAAACCACCACGGGCATTTGAAAAGCTTGGGCAGAGACATATTACGATATACCCTAGAATTTAGAAATCTCAACAGCATGATTTATATAGAGTCAAATAAAGTGATGCACAGATTAAGGATGGTCGTGGATTTTGAATAATCAAATGGGCAATTTTAACTCATTATGCAATTATTTTGTGTCTTTAAATGTTTCTCTTTCTTTCTTTCTTATTTATATTTTTGTATGTATGCACAGTAACGCAAAAAAATGAAAGTAGATGTTAATGAAATCCTTGGATTTTCATTAAAATAAATAAATAAGTAAATAAACAGAAAACAAATAAATACACAAATAAATACATGAGTAAGTAACCGCAATTTGAAAGTGATCTGCATCATGATCTAGATCCAGCAATTTTTTAAAATATGTGTTTACTATTACTGGAGGAAGAATTTTAAGGTAATTAGAAATTTTGTTCCAGCTCCATAAATCATTGCTATTATGTTTGCATAAAAATTACATTACAAGATTACAATGTCTACCACACCAAAATTTGATCAGGACCCAAGTAACATGATCTCTTGGTGCAGAATGTTCAAATATATAGGGCTCATGAGAAATTCTTTACTGCGAGTAAACAAATAGTGCCGCAGACTAGCCCCTTAAACCAGAGCCAAGACCCCACAACTGGGGGACTCTCGGGTTTAAGGAGCTAGGAAGAAGCAACAAATTGAAATTCTGCTGATTCAGTGACCGTAGCATCACTGTCACAGAGGTTAGAGGACGACGGCAAGCCAGAGGTGGTGGAGCAGCTTTTCGTATACGCGAAGTGACAGCAACAGAGGCATGAAAACCAGTATTCAAATCTGTTTGTCCCTTCTGAGCTATTGTAAAAACATGACAGAGCAACATGGCTGCACTGGATAAGGGGACCCACTTTGATTGCAAGAATAAGTATCTTTTCATAAGAGTGATTTTACATTATTCATCTATCCATTTACGTCCACGTAGCCAATTCAGGGTCGCTGGAGCCTATTCCAGCGGTTATAGTGCAAATGGCAAGACACAACCTAGGCAGGTAACCAGCCCATTTTAGAAAGACAGACAATCATTCACGCTTACATTTACACCTATGGTCAGCTTTTGAAGTGCCAATTAACATAACCCCTTTGCATGTCTTTGGATTGTAGGAAGAAGCTGGAGTACCCAGTGAGAAGCCACGCAAGCGTGGGGAGAACATGCAAACTCCAAACTGGTAAGCTGGTGAATTCAAATCCAAATCTTCTTGCTGTGAAGTGACTGTGTTAAATACATATGTCTGATGCTATTTTAAGCAGTTTCCCTCCCTGAGCTTAATAAAGGAGTCTGATTTCTGATAACAGATCAACTGTTACATACTTCTCCTTTAAGAAAGATGTTGACTCAAAGTTGGAAACAAAGACTAACTAGTAAACTGTTTTGGAGTATTTTGGGTTTAATACCACTGATTTGGGTGACCAAACCAGATAGATGTGTGAACTATTTGCATCTAGAAAGTTGTGGCTAAAGAAGGTAATACATCAAATTGCTTCTCCGTTCAGAACACTGCTGAAAGTCCTCCAGCAGAATCTATTGAAAAGTTAGTGGCGGCCCTAACTAATAATTTACTAATAGACTGAATTGAAATTTAAATTTAGACTAATCAAACTGAGTGTGGCTAACATTTAACATTGTCATCACCAGCAGCTTCTTTCTTTGCATGTTAAAGGCCGCATGAATACTGAATGTGGTTACACAATGTATATCCCAAATGGTCAAATGCCATTTTTTTCCTGACACTGCCTTGCTACATTTTCTTGAAGTGTAGCAGAGTAATCCTTCAGTTAGGTAATCCTCCACATCCCTCACTACGATTACTTCTATCACCAACATTTTTTTAATCTAAACAAATGCTGTAAACCCCAGCGAAATCTCAAGGAGGTATCTAAATAAAATTCTAAGTAGCTATGACAACACATACTCTTAAAATATGTTAAGGCTTCCCACAAGAACCAAGATAAACCTAGTTAGAACCAAGTTAAACCTGGGCAAACAGTTTGTTGGCTGAGTACAATCTCTATAGGTTCCTTGGCAGATGCTCTTCTGCAAAAGCCAAACTTATCACTTTGACATTTCTGATTTTGTAGATATTAATCCTTTAGAGACCTTTAGAGGATCGTGTTGTCTGATTTTGAGTAAGTCTAGCTGTTTACCCAGTTCAAAGGCTTTATGCCAAGCACAGGTAAGCTAAAGAGAATTTTGGATTTTATGGGTATGGAAGTGATATCAATAAATTCATCTAACATTTCTTAAGTTCACTGAAACTAAGGGACCTAACCCAAACTTTGAACAACTCTAAAATGAAAGTGCAGAGAAGAACATGGTCTAGGAGAATCTGCAATACCAAAAGTTAGGTTCTAAAATTCTCAAATGTCAAGTGTGCTTACTCTTGTGCAAGAATACTAATCACTCAGACTTTGCAAGTCTGTGATGTTTTCAGGGAATTTGCTGCTTACTTTTTTGCTGAACATATTCAGTGCCTTATAGTGCACTTTCTTCTAACTCTCCAAGCACATGAAATATTTGACTTTGCAGAATCCAATTCAATCCGCTCTCCATGTCAAATACTATAACCTCAAGAAAGAGTAAAATAAACTGTCTGCACAAATAAACCAGTGTCCTTGAGGGGTGATTCATGGAGTTGCAAAATCCTAAAGCTCAGCTCGGGTGCTTATGACACCTAATTAAACCACACAAATTTCCAGAGTTGGATTTGGTAAGGCAGAATATTTTAATATTTTCTAAAATGCCGAATGTCTTCTAGTTTAACGTCTGCTTGAGATCCCAGTGTGGTGTATGGAATCAATCTCATGTCAAGACTTGTAGCAGAGGAATAGTTCTGCTTGAGCATACAAATTCAACACAAGGAGGGGACAGATCAGGACAAGGTACAAGCTGGAGACACCACCTGCCCGATGTCCACTTTCTGCCTGACTCCCGCTGGGCCGCCTTGTTTGGTTGTGCCACATAAAGCAGCTCAAGTTCATCCAAATCCAGAAACGTTCCAGGACAGGAAGAGGCCAACAGCCAGGAGGTGACAAGGAATTTTGAGCCATGCTGCTCTGACACCTGCTGTCATGCCACAGTCTACTCTGGTGATATTTTTGCCCACACGCCTGTCTACATTTCTGAATGTCTTTTATAATCGCTGACCCTGCTTTGGCTGTAAACCCTGGACATTACCTGCAATTTTATGTGACAGAAAATCATAAACAAGTGCACAGTGATTACTGCCTTTGCTGCTGAATTGTAGTGCACAAACACTGCCAGTTGTATTGACTGATTTGACTCTGGCAGTGCATAAAACCATATCAAGGAGCTTTATAAGCCTGAATGTAAACAGATGGTCTGTTGATCAAATTTAATCTAAATCTGCAAAGAGAAATCCTGAAGGTCACTCTGAAATTTTAACTGACATACCTTAAAATAACTAAGGGGAAATATAGGCATCTAAAATGTGTGAAGAGTGCATGAAAAAGACATATGGTGACTGTGTTTAGGAAGAAAGTAATGTTGCGTAAACTGACTTCGATTAGGTTTTCTGACCTTCTCTATGTACCGGCTTTACAGCATGTGTGCCCCTGTGGATGCTAAGTATGAGTGACACTACAAACACTGCATGAGAGCCAGGCCCACACAAGGACTGAGATACTGACACTCACACTTTATTCTTTGTATTGTTTGTGGTTATATTGATTGTGAAACCTTAATGAGCATGTTGGTGCATAATAATAGTTGTGTTAACAGAGCAATGTGTAGGGTTGGGTGTCCCTCCCCCTCCCGTCCTGCACCGTGTACCTGGTGTCAACAGGATGACGGAGGTGACGATCAGCGAACAGATGACCAGAATGACAAGAAGGGCGATCGCTATTCCTTTCCAGTTCCTCTGCGGAGGGTTACTGCCCACCAGCTCCTACAGAGACAGACAGAGGCAAGAAATGGTCAGGGAAAAAAAAAAAAAGACTATCGTGGGAGTGATTCAGAGGACAATTTACAAAGGCAGGTTGAGAACAGAGTGAAAGAGAAATCAAAGAGAACAATATGTTGAACATGTAATAATGCAACAGAGGATGTTTCTATTGCTAGGAAAAGAAAAGGAATCAGATAAGTATAAAAGGCAAAGTCGCGAAAATAAAGGATGTGGGTGTTAGTCAAGGACAAACGTGAGTCAGAGTCGCAGCCTCTCGGATCTCGAGGAGAGCAGCAGCAACAGCAGCAGGAAGAGGAGGAGGGGGGGAGAATTCTTAATGAGGCGAGCATCAGCGGCCATCACGCGCAAACGAATGTGACAGTTAAAAATGGAGCCCACGACCCATTGGTAAGATGCATGCTTGACAACAGCGCAGAGAGAAGCTGTGAGGTTAAGAAAAAGAGTCTGAGTTATGAGCAACCTTGAGGTATTTTTTCCTGTTTTCCATCTTTTTGTCTGACCTGCAATTCCAGAAGCAAAGATATTTTAAATGCCATTTACTATCCTGAACTCTAAAGAACAAATATGGCCCCACATGAAGTATCAGTGCATGATATAAAATAGAAACATCAAGGGGAAAGCTGCTTTAGGCTTCCTGTCCATGCACAAATAAAATAATAAGCATGTCAAATGCATTTGACACATGGAGGTGTGCAGCAGGTGGCTACATTCACCAAAACACTAAATGAAGACCCGCACCTCTGTGAAAAGATCAACCATAATCTGACACTGTGTAAAACTTATTTTCAGATATTTACTGATTCTTTGCACTTATTTTTCTCTAAAAGTTCTAAAGTCAGCTGTGCATTTCAGTAAATGGACCCAGGGTCATCTCCTTTCCTGCTTGAATATTTGCAGAGATGCAGGTAAGAAAAGGGTGTTAGACCACAGATGACCCCTCAGCAGGAATCCATCCATCTGTCATCAAAGCAGACTGTTTTCTTAGTCTGACCAGCAGGAATATACTGTAGCTGCCTGCTCATTTATTCATTCATTTGGCTGACAGCAAGTTGTGCTGTTGCATTTTGAGATTATTTCATATTAAATATTGAAGTTGGCATGTTTGACCAAATGACAGTGTGTGAAAAAGAGATTTATTTCTGGCATGTTAAAATGGCATTTAACAGTTTGCATTGTTACATTTGATTCGCTCCCCTGTGTCTGCAAGAGGAAAACATGAGACTGAGAATACAGCACAAAATTCTTCATTTAATTTTGATATGGAGATTAAAGTATTCTTGTATAGTGCTTCAAGTTCTAACCTTTTTTTCTGACATTTATCTTTACATTATCAAAACTACATTGGTAAGTATACATTCACTACTTCATTACAATCACAAGGCATAAACTCAATGCATTTAGACATGTAGATATGGTCAAAATGACCTGCTGAAGTTCAAACTGAGCATCAGAATGGGAAAGAAAGGTGATTTAAGTAACTGAATGTGACATGGCGGTTGGTGCCAGACAGGCAAGTCTGAGTATTTCAGAAACCGCTAATCTACTGGGATTTTCCCACACAACCATCTCTAACATTTGCAGGGAATGGTCCAAAAAAAGAAACATTATCCAGTGAGCAGCAGTTCTCTGGGACAAAATGTTTTGTGATTCCAGGAGGTCAGAGGAGAATGGCCAGACTGCTTAAAGGTGATACGAAGGCAAGAGTATCACAAATAACCACTCATTACAACCACGGTATGCAGAAGAGCATCTCGAAATGCACAATATGCTGAAGTTTGTAGCAGATGAGCTATACCAGTAGAAGACCAGACCAGGTGCCGCCAAATTTGAAAAACACAAGACTGGGAAACTGTTGTCTGATCTAATGAGTACTGATTTCTGCTGCAACATTTACAGTAGATAGTAGGGTCAGAACTGGGTGTAAACAGCATGAAGGCATGTCATCCATCCTGCCTTGTATCAGTGGTTTAGGTTGGTGTTGGTGGTGCAAACTTTGAGTCCCTTAGTACCAGCTGATCATCATTTAAATACCACAGCCTGCCTGAATACAAAGGAGGATCCAACCTAACAAACTGTACCTAATAAACTGACCAGTGAACTATAAGCCCACTGTGGGAGAAAACACAAAAAAGCAACTTTTTTTTTCTGAAATCACACACTGAATGTGCTCAGTGAGCACAAATAAACAAAAAAATAAATACCATTATTCTGATGTCTTGTCAGCTCAGTCTTGCTGTAAAAATCTTTGGACAGTGCAGCTTTCCCCAGGCTCACATCCTCAACCAAGAAGTAACAGCTACACATAGCTAACTGGCATAAACTACATGAGAAATGGGCTCCTGTTCCTGACCAGCCCTAACTGTAGCTTAAGACATTTTTACTCCCTGAATAACCCTAATGATGGCATACATGTATATGCCTAAATGGCAAAGGGCACATGCAAACACTCATTTAATGAACATCACAATACAGATCAATACTTTTAGTAGGTGATCATTGTGTGTGATTACATTCTAAATAGTTATGCTTTTTTCTTTTTGTTTGTTTTTTAAAAAAGTAAATAAATTAAAGCTAAGAATACAGCAAAAATGAGGGCACAAAAACACTGCAGAAATAGCAGAAACAGTGTTATACAAACTTCTATTTGATCTATAAGGTCTCAATAGGTCTGTTAAATTTTGTGTGAACACCAACATGCTGGACAAGGAACTGAGGCCCTTTAGCAATTAATGCACTGCAGGAAGAAAAGAAACGAGTAACTTTTAAGTCCAAGCAGCCCCAAAGTTTCGAATATTTGCACTGAATGATCTGGCTAGCACACAGATAAACCAAAACCACAACCCAGAGGGACTCTGCAGAAAGGGTCCGAAGCACAAAACTGTTGGTAGAGGATTAATAAGTTCTTAATTAGTTTATAAAGGATAAAAGAGTGAAGCAGAACATGTGCTTTGGGGACCTGTGGCTGCAGGATTAATGAATACATGCAAAGGCTTTAATGAAGCTGAACAGTTGAGCTATGAAGCAAACCTTTTAGTGACCTCGTTCCCACCTTAATTGAAAAGAGCCCAAGACATCATTAGCCTGAAGATAAGAGCAATCAGGGCTATTTACCAGACTTCCTATTACCCACATTCATTAAAACCAGGAACTAGTTAGTTAGCTGTATGGCCTTTTGATGGCTACAAGGAAGGATACCTCAGACAGAGACAAGAAGTAAATGTTCTTAAAGTTTTAAGCTGCCCACATGTTGCTCTGCAGGTCGCATTATGTCCACCAGGTCTGTAAGTTTACTGTCTTTTTGTAAGATTAAACATAGAGAACATATATTAGAGAAATTAAAAATGATACTTTTAAAGAGCTTCTGGTTCCTGAATTAATTACCAGCTAAGACAATGTGGACAGTGTGTCATTGTGGCCAAATTATGTCTCTGAGTACAGTAGGGCTGCAAGCCAATGTACTCCTAGTATTGGTGCCAATCTCAGCTAAATGGGCAGGGTTACATCAGGAAGGGCATCTGGTGTTTAATCTTTATTAAAATAAATATGCAGGTCAAAATTATTATTTCCACACCAGACTGGTTGAGCCAAGCTTAAGAATATCCACCATTGGTGCTGGTGATCAACAGAGTGCCAGTGAAAACTAAGCTAGCATTGAGTGAAGGCAAAAGGGGATGAGAGGGGGAAGGTATGTTACGAGGCAGCGAGAGAAAAAGGAAATGTATGAGTGTGGAGGTGAGAGTAGGGACTTTAAATGTACAGACTCAAAAGAGGACTCGCAGAGGGCAGTGTTACAGAAGACAATCCAAGGGACAGGGCAAGATGGAGGCAGATGATCTGTGGTGACCCCTGAAGAAGAAGACAAAGAGGAGGTGAAGAAGAAGAAGGCGACAGGTGTCTTTCTGTCAGTTTGCCTGGATGGATTTTGTCTACATGATAGAGTCACAATGATGCAAAATACTTTACGGGTGTGTAGACAACATCAAAATGAAGACTGAGATTGAAGATGGTGAGGTCCAACTATATTTATTAATTGCTTCTATAATCACGTCACATAGCAGTGATGTCTACTGAGCACTCATGGGGATGGACTTGTCATTATCCACTCCGAAGCTGGTCTCTAGGTTCAACTATTTCTTAAAAATGACATACATGACAAGTGCCTCTAAATAAAACCCATACGCCTCTGTTGTTCTGAACAAATATATGGTAATAGATAAAAATCAGAGATTCATCAAATTTAGAAAGCCTCTGTTTCAGCTGGAAAAATGAAATGCATAGAAGGTATGCTATGGTATGCTGATATGTTCTACCTATCATGGGTATTAACCACACAAAGTTTGGTAAAGATCCAGCAAACAAGTCAGCTCCTGTAGTGGTAAGAAAATTTATAAGAGGCGGAGAGAAGGATGCACGGACAGACGGACAAACAGAGAAACAACCTGAAAATATAACATCTCCACAGTGGAGGCATAATAACACTAAACTCACCAAAAATGTACCCCAAACCTGACACCTAATCCACTTAAACCTGCAGGATACTTTATCATATTATGCAGCAGTTTAAATCTCAATGATCGGGAGTTGGCAAAATGCTTTTTGGGAGTCTTGACTTACCTCCAGGACTTTTAAACACCATATAATCCAATGAAATATATGTATGCATTCAGTTCCTTCTCTCTTGTACTAATGATTTCACTTTAAGTGAATGATTTCACTTTAAGTGAAATCATTAATGCCAGAGAGAGTACTAATTTTCACTTTAAGAGTTAAATGACCATCAAAACCTTGGAACTGGTCTTACTTAAAGGCATCTCACTATATCTATTCATAAAATTTATGCAACACTGGATGCCAAACTTTAGAATACTAACTCTCCTTATATGTTATAGTCTCTTCATTTAAAGTCCCCACTCTTACCTTCACACTGCTATTTTGTTTATCTTTCTCTGCCTCCTAACACATCTTCCCCCTTTCTTCTTCCTAGTTTCCACAGGCATCCTGCTGGTCAATAGCACCAAGTCACTGTTAACGCGAGTCTCGACCAGCATGCTATAGAAATATTACTGCTAAGCCGCACATTTGATTTGGCAAAGATTTTATACCAGATGCCCTTCCTAACCCAACCCTTTCCATTTATCCAGGCTTGGAAATGGCACAAGGAGTACTCTCTCTTGTGGCCTATCATGGCTGAGTAAACTTTTAAGTGAGAATAAAACACAATTTGTGCTGCAGTCAGACACACTTAGTCCAAAAACTTCTGTTTACTGCAGAAATTCAGCATTTGGAGCTCTCATGGAGTTTGTGCAGCAACCAAGCTTTTGCTGGCTGTTGGGTTGTCATGCAAAAAGCAGCAGAGAAATTGCTCATCATCTAATGTGGGCACAACTTCAGTGATCTGCCTCAGCTTTCATACGGGTCCAAAATCAAACCACCACCGAATTACTGTGTGACAAAGGTGACTGGAGGCTTTTTTTAATTTTTGCAATAAACAGAACCAACAAACATTCTCTGAGTTCAGTTGATTTTCGTTATGGAGGGATTATTTCAGATAGCTGAGCATCATGTTGTGTACTATGAGCTGACAGTCTATGGCGTGATTTTTTTTTATTTGTCTAATTCATTGCTGAGCCATCTCTCTGTAAAAATTTATTTTTTCAGCAGAAATGAAAATCCTGTGGGAGATTTTACAAGAGGGGCACAAAGCCCACTGCTGATTGTTGTGGTCGATACAATGTGTGGCCGAGTACATTTTACAATATGGTGACAAAACTGAAGTAAAATAGCTTTACAGAGAGCAACCACTCACGTGCGATAATGGAATGTAAAGCAAACACGGCAGAGTGCTCAGGCTGTGTAATGCGCATTAAAAGAGAAGACAAATCCCCATGCATTGCTGAGCAATAACTGTTTATTATGTGTTCCATGCAAATGTACTGTAGATAAAGCAGTCTAAAGCTGGGCGTGATTCCATCGTAGCATTAACAGTCTTATCTGTGAGTATGAATGTAAGCATTTTCAGAAATCCAGCCTGCAGGGCAACCTAACCTAAAGCAGATCGCTTGCTGAAAGGGCTACAGCATGAGTCATGCTCTGCAGCCACAGTGATCTGGAAAAGGTAAAGGGCTCGTCTAAACATCCATGCAATTCTCTTATCGGTTCTACAAGGATCAGCACAGCTGCTCAGAGAAGCATCAAATGTCACACAGTTATCTCAGACCAACAACTCACTTCCAGGGGTAAAGTTTATATTCAAACTTACTCAACCTTTCCAAGTGTGGTGGGAGGGAAAGTTTTATCAAGCTTTATCACCCTTTCGACTTTAGTAGTTTAAGATTGACAGTCTGTGTTTGTAGCTTCACCACTGTCTAGATCAAGCAAGTTCAGCAGGTTGTCCAGTAACAGCAAATGTTTGCCTCCATTACTGCAGAGCTAGCTGAAAGCTAAAACACTTGACTAAATCTGCATGTATGCAGCCGCTAAAATAACAGCTACAGAGACTAATGAGTCAAACAGCATTTCCATATACATCAGCACACCTGTGGGAATACACTGACATTGGAACATCAATGATAAATCATTCTAACAAAGTCAACTGTCAGAAAGCAGTATTCTTGTATTGAACTGGAACTTGTTTGGGGTGAAGCACACTAATAATCAAAGAACACATGATTAAGCCAAAAAGAGCAAGGGCAGAAACCTCACTGGGAATTCGTGTCACTTCTTTGCTCTTCCTGAGCTCAGAGGGAAAATTGGTAATCACTGATTCAGAGTGCAGACACAGGACAAAACCTTGACTAACCTTCCCGGTCGGGCCTCTGTGATCTGTAATTATAATAATGATTGGACTAATTAGCTAGGCCTTATGTGCTGAAGTAATGGTGAGGTGATTACAAGTAAGTGGCAGAAGAGAAAGAAAGATGAGGTATGAAATGTGCAGCAAGGAGACAGACATCAGAGCTTGCAAGAAAAGTAAATAAATAAAATGTTGGGAGGCTGTGGGAGAATCCACTGACAGGAAAGCTTGAAGCGTGACCAAAACATGACATAGAGGTGCTGTAGATGGATCTAGGTCCAAACTCGAATAAAAACAGGATCCTGGTGTGTTCTAGTCCTCTGTAACTGTCATGTTTGAAACTGGAGAGCATGCACAGACGTTATCAGTGCTGAGTCAACCCGGAGACTGTAAAACACAATGCTATGCCAACGTTTTTTCAAGTAAACAAAAAGAAACATTTATATGCGACACATTTAGCTGCTTTTCCTTCAGTGTTGGAAAGCAAGACAGGTGGTGGTTCTGTCCCTGTTTGGAGCCCTGAACATTCAGGACAACTGACCCAGACAGGATGCTAGGGTTTACGGATAGCTATGCGTCTTAGTTTTCATCCGAAGCCTTGCAGAAACTACATTTTCTCTCAGTCATATGCTTCAACTGGCTAGATAACTGAATTATCCTTTTCACTGGGTTTACAGTAAGGGTTTACATTAAATAGTTTTATCAAATTCAAACCCTAACATATCATATCACTCAGAATACATACAGTACCTTAATTCGGTTACCAACCAAGGGTTACATGGATTGCCAATTGTCACTGAAGTGGACCAACTATGATTTATAGAAGATGTACACTCACTAACCACTTTATTAGGTACACCTGTTCAATAGCTTGTTAACACAAAGACAAAACAGGCATGTAGACAAAACGACCTACTGAAGTTCACGCTGATCATTAGAATGGGTAAGAAAGGTGATATAAATTGCTTTGAATGTGACACAATTGTTGGTACCAGACCAGATGGTCAGAGTATTTCAGAAACTTCGGCTCTTCTGGGATTTTCCCACATAGCAATCTCTGGGGCTTATCGAGAATGGTCCAAGAAACTGAAAATATCCAGTGAGCAGCAGTTTGCTGGGTAAAAATGCCTTGTTGATGCCAGAAGTCAGGGAAGAATGGCCAGACTGCTTTGAGTCATTAGGAAGGCAACAGTAAACTGCTCATAACCAGGGTATGCAGTAGAGTCCATCCTGCCTTCTATCAACAGTTTACATTGCTGGTGGTGGTGTAATGTGAAGGATATTTTCTTGGTACACTTTGGACTCCTTAGTTCCCTTACATTTATGACTGCAGGGTACCCATCTTCTGATAGTTCCTCCAGCAGGATAACATGCCATGTCACAAATTTCAAACCATCTCAATCTGTTTCTTGAATATGACAATAAATGAATATATTCAAATGGTCACCAGACTCAATTCCAATAGAGCACCTCTGGGATGTGGTGGAATGGGAGAGTCTCATGCCAGTATGGAGCAAAATCACTGAGGAAGGTTTCCAGCACCTTGTTCAATCTGTGCCAAGAAGAATCAAGGCAGTTCTGAAGGCCAAATAGTGTCCAAACAAATACTAGCAAGATCTAACTAATGATGTGCATGGTGAGTATATACTGTTACAATGTTGGACGCTCATATTGGCAATTAAACTTAGCAAAAATTTCAAACAGTGAGGTCAGTGTTTGTACAAGTAATCCATGTTCTGAAGTTTAGGCTTCAGACAGCTTTCAACTCTCAATTACTGACATTTCTTTCTAATTTCAAATCTATAGAGAGGAGATATCCTTATTATGGTCCCCTCAGGCAAACACCTCTGGTTGTGAGCAAAGAATTCCCTCTCACCTGCTTTTCAAATTGTTGGCAAGGGGTAAGAAAGTTGTCAAAATGGGAGAGGAGCTGAAATTGATTCAGAGGGAGGATGAACTGCACAAAAGGCCCAGTAAAAACTAAAAAATTGGACTTTTTGGATGATACAGAGATACTCAAGCAGACAGCGAGATTAAAAACATGGAGCAGGAAATTAGCATAAATACTCTTGATCTGGCATGTTTCTAGTTTAGCAAGCCAACAGATGAACATCAGATTACCAGAGTTCACTCCAGCATTTCCAGTGGAATGCTGGTGCCAGGTATCATTTGAGGCTTACAACAAAACTATCTTCTTTCAAGAAAAATTTTCAGTTTAGTTAAGTTTTCTTTTTGACTTTTTGTAATCTCTAAACACTTAACAGTGTTTCTAAATTATTTATCATAATGCCCAAACCATATGAAAATAAAAACTGAAACCTATCAGCAATCTAACAAAGAACAGGCCATTAGAAACATTCTAAATAATGAGAAACTGATCCATTCATTGACTGCAATGCCAGAGATGATGATGGCCCATCTACTTTTGCTGCTTTAATAGCTCTAACTATATTGTGCTGAGCATGACTACATGTATTCTCCCTAAGGACAAAATGATAATGCCTCCAGCATTAGTGACAATATAGGTCATTAATTCTGATACTCGAAAAACACAGTGAAGCTACAGGAGAGTATTTGTTATCCAAGGTCCTGCTGTGCAACTGTGTTTGTGGATGTATAGTTTCTGTACTTTAATGCAATCAATTAATTATAAAATACAGTCAGTTAATAGTGATACCAAAACACCACACTGACATTAGGCATAAATCTTAAATTAATGATGACACCATGGGAAAAGGAGCTCTTGGGACCTACTGAGATCATATAGATAGCATGGAGCTGCAGAGAGGGAATACACTACAGAAAGCAGCAAGAATGTAGCAGGATAAAGTAATTAGCTGATCGACACTGAGACTGTCAGCACTTAGCTTATACATAATATATATCTGGTTTGGCCCTTAAGTGGTGCATCCATAGACTGTACGATGCATCACATAGCTACAGATACCTGTTAATTACTGTTAAGTAACATACAAATGAAGTGCTAAAACTTTGATCACAAAAGCTGGAGCTCAGTCTTCTTAGAAGGGCCTGTCAATGTAAATAACCTCACAGCCAGCCACATTATTGGTCAGATAACTGAACTGAAAATGTTCCAAAAGGCAACAACACCACAAACATCCAAAACAGATGATGCTGAACAGCCTGCTTAGCAGTCTGGTTGGCACCAAACTGACACTTAAAGCAGCCACAAAACAAGAAATATATAACATGAATTCTTTATACAATGGACACAAGTGAGTTGTTCACACAGATGTCACAATGCACATCTAGGGAAATTAGCCAAAGGTAAACACGTTTATTTCTGCAGTCGTTTTCTTTTGGCTGGTCCCATTAGGGGTCACCACTGCAAATTATTTGCTTCCGACTCACCCTATCCTTTTTTGACACACCAACCCTCTGCGTTTCCTCCTTCACTATATCCATGAATCTTCTCAATGGTCTTTCTCTTTTTCTCCTGCCCGGCAGCTCCATTTCCAACACCTGTTGTACAATAAATCCACTATCCCTCCTCTGTGCATGCCCAAAACATCTCAGCTTTGTCTCTCTGACATTTTCTCCAAGCTGCTCAACTTAAGCTGTCCCTCTGATGTACTCATTTCTAATCTTGTCCATCCTAGTCATTACCAGTGAAAATCTCAGCATCTTCAACTCTGTCACCTCCACCATCTTCAAACCATACATCCTGGCAGATCTTGTTACTATCTTGTAAACCTTCCCTTTCACTCTTGCTGCTCTGAAAAAAAGCACATCTCACACTAGTGTTCACCCACTCCACAACTGCCTGCACTCTCTTCTTCACCTCTCTTGTGTGCAGTCTATTACTTTTGATGGTTGTTTAAGCACATCCACCTTCTCTCCTTCTACTCCTTGCATCTTCACCATTTCACCTGCCCCGCTCTCATTCACACATGGATTCTGTCTTGTTTCTACTGACTTTCATTCCCCTTCTCTCCAGTGCATACCTCCACTTCTCCAGGCTCTCCTCCACCTGCTCCCTACTCTCACTACAGATCACGATGTCATCTGCGAACATCATAGTCTATGGAGACTCCTTTCTGACCTCATCTGTCAACCTGTCCATCACCATTGCAACAAAAAGGGGCTTAGAGCCGATCCCTGATGTAATCCCACCCCCACCCTAAACTAATCTGTTTCTTCAACTGCACACCTCACCACTGTCTCACTGTCCTCATACATGTCCTGCACCACCTTCACATACTTCTTTGCCACTCCTGACTCCCTCATACAATACAACAGTTCCTCTTTTAGCACCCTATCATATGCTTTCTCGAGATCCACAAAGACACAGTGCACCTCCTTCTGACCTTCTCTATACTTTTCCATCAGCACTCTCAAAGTTAGGCTTTTTAACATGGGAGTCTATGGAGATTATGGACCAAGCCTCAAGTGACCAATTAGTCTTTGGTACTTCAACAATTCATTTTCCAGCTCGCTTAATGAACATAAGTGGATGAATATCAGCCGGAACAACTAAAGGTGCCTTTTCCCACTCCTTTATACTTGTTTCAAATATTTTGAGCTATTAGTATGCAAGTATGCTAGTAGGTGACAGCTAACTAAAAACACATTTTCAAGGTTGACTTTTTTGCTCACTTGAACTTTTACATCCACACTATCAACACACACAAGGTGGCAACTAAGTGGCTCTAACCTGTTACCTTGGTTCTAGTAAAGTAAAGGCTCTCCAAAAATGGATACAAATCATACAATAATGAGATCTGTGTCTCTCAGCATGACAAGGTCTGATGTTGTCTGATACAGTGAGTAGCAACAGTAGATGATTGCAACTGCTGAGACGCATTCATAATTACTTGAAGTCTTTAAATGAGAAAGCAGCTTGAGCTGCTGGGACATGAGGGTCGACAAAAGACTGCAACACAGTTATTCAGCACAGATTATACTGTAAATTATATAGATAAAAGTCAGACAACAAAAAAAAAATTCTTTAGATTAGACCACATAATTACATGCACAATTAAAATCCCATAACCACATATGGCTGCACAAAGTAAAGGAGGACAATGAGGATTTTTTTTTTCATTTTAACTACTGTATGAACATCATGGAGTGTAATGACTGATTTCAGATAATTTCTTCCACAAACCTGAATTTTTCCATGCAAACAGAGAGTATACGGTGTCATTTCAGACCATTTTTTACAGCACAGAGACGTGACTTAAACCTTAAACAGAGGGATTTTGAATCTCAGCTTCTTTCATCCTCCTCAAACAGACTTCATTTTTGCTGAAATATGAGCAGATTAGTCTCAAGTTCAAATCCTCTCCCTTGTTTAAGTGCTTTTAAGTACAGACGGATTTTCTCTTAGGCCTTTCTCAATCAGACTTTTAATCTTTGAATAAAAGATTCCAAATGGAGCACCTATTCCAGCTCTGTGCTTCACAGGTCAAAGAGCATCTTTGCTATGTGACTGCATCCAAACCCATTTGGACAATCTTGTTGTTGTCATACAGCAGGGTGCAGCGATATGGCTGTAAATAAACAGGCTGTCTTGTTTGTTACTCACGACAGGAGAACTAATTTTCAACTGGCCAGTATGTGTGTGTTGTTCTTGAGCTTCTTCTGCCTGGTTTGTTTGATTTGCGAGTGAATCTCTTCCAGTCCATTAGAGAGATGCTGGGAGGGCGCCACTGCCAGCTGACCTCTTGCTGCAGAGTTTGCTTTAAATCACATCTCTGTAGGATAACACAGAAACACACTGCCGCAGGATGAATCAAGAGTATATGGCACAGGGCTGTTTTAAAAATGTGAGGAAAACCACAGACTGTACATAAAAGATAAAAGTCACCATTATGTCAACCGGTGCTTTGTGAACATCCATAATGAAGCCTTGACTTTGGCATTTTGCTTTGATTTTGGTTTTTTAAGTCAGAAGTGGCCATATTTAGATAAGATGGTAGAGTGCTAAGGTGTTAGCTTGGTTAGCAAGTGGCATACATTGCTACCTGCTACACATAAAAGTACAATACTGGAATTTTACTCACAAAAACTTGAGCTCAGGCTTCTAACATAGGCTATTAGTACAATTAATCCCAGTTCTTAACATTAATTGTTAGAAGTCATTTTTTACATTAAATGCTTAGAATACTCACAGTCAGGTGGTCCAGGTCAGTGACAGCTATTGGCCTAGAAGGCACCCACATGTCAATCAGTGTTGCCAAGCCACTATTGAAAATCTACTCCCATATAGCTGTCAGGAGGAGGAACCACATACACTTTTTTGCACTTTTTTCTGCTATAAAGATCATTTCAACATTAGAGTCGATGGGGATTGACTCATTTGTGGAGTGGCCATTGGCACTTATGCAGTAGTTTAATTTGAAAATGAACCTTCATATTGCTAAACCAAAAGCTCTTCAGCAAAAATATTCATACATGTACACTGTATAGATAAACATATTGGGCCACACCTCTTAATCATCAAATTCAGGTGCTTCATTCGGTCCCATCACCACAGGTGTATAAAATCAAGCACCTACCCATGCAGTCTGCCTTTACAAACACTGGTGAAAGAATGAGTCCTTCTAAAGAGCTCACTAAATTCAAAGGTGTAACTGTAACAGGATGCTACCAGTGCAACAAGTCAGGTAGGGAAGTTTTCCCCCTTAAATATTTCACGATCAACTGTAAGTGGTATTATTGCAAAGTGGAAGTATTTAGGAACCATAACAACTCAGCCACAAAGTGGCAGACAACATAAATGTATAGCACATGGTAGTGAGTGCTGTGGTGCATAGTACATAACATAACTGCAGTACTCCAAACCTTCTCTGGCATTAACACCAGCACAAAAACTGTGCTGGAGTTTTATGGCATGTGTTTCCATGGTCGGGTCACCAAGCAAAATGTCAAGGGTGAGGTGGAATGGTGCAACGCAAGCTGCCACTGAACTCTGCAGCAGTGGAAATGTGTTCTGTGAGTAACAAATCATGATTCTCTATCTGACAGTCAGATGGAAGACTCTGGGTTTGGTGAATACCAGGAAAATGTTACCTGCCTGACTCCCCTGTGCCACCTGTAAAGTTTGGTAGAGGAGGGATAATGCTGTGGGGCTGGCCTGAGTCCCTTAATTCCAGTGAAGGAGTCTTAATGTTTTAGCTTAACAAGACATTTTGGACAATTCTATGCTTCCAATTTTGTGGAAACAGTTTGGGGAAGGCTTTTTTTCTGTTTCAGCATGACTGTGTCCTAGTGCACAAAGCAAGGTCAATCAAGGCATAGTTGCATAATTTAGTATGAAAGAACTTGACAAGTCCACACAGAGCCCTGACATCAATCCCATTTAACACATTTAAGATGAACTAAAATGGAGATTTAGAGCCAGGCCTTCTCTGCCAACTTCAGTGTCTGACCTGACAAACTCTCTCCTAGATAAATGGACAAGAATTACCAAACACTCCAAAATCTTGTAGAAAGCCTTCCTAGAAGAAGTGGAAGGTTGTATGTTTACAACTCCATATTAATGTATATGGATTTAGAATGGGATGTTATAAAAACTCTCGTAATGTGTAGGTAGCTCAATA
This sequence comes from Etroplus canarensis, assembly GCA_015106775.1. Taxonomy (NCBI): domain Eukaryota; kingdom Metazoa; phylum Chordata; class Actinopteri; order Cichliformes; family Cichlidae; genus Etroplus; species Etroplus canarensis. The sequence continues at coordinate 44,662 of VUQH01087990.1, forward strand.
TTTTTGACCATATAGTGTACCTTAAAATATGATTTCTGCTGCAAATATAGACCAAATGTCCCTTTAACATGCAAGTGCACATCCTGAAGAAGCAATTACATCAATTCTGTAATATTTTCCTCATCACCATGGAAACAGAGAATGAATGAGTAAGGTTATTATCCCTATAGTTAAAGCTCTTCTGCATGGTAAACACACATCATGACGTGGCTAAACAAGTGATGAGGCTCACACATGAGGGAATAGCATTTCCTGCTTGCCTCTTATGTATTATGCATTAGGGCAAATGTCTATTTGTCAGTCTCAATGCACCAGTCTTCTTTAGGAAACAAGAACAATGAAGAACACAGCCAGAGTTTCTCCTCATTTCATCACTTTTTCCTGTGGCAGCGCGTGTCTACACATCTGTCAGGGGAGGCGAAATGTATCTGCCGTATGAGAACATTTACCTTCATCTCTTAACTTTAGCAGTGCCACAAGTACATGTCAAAGATAAATGAGTTCCAGAGGATAAAAAGACCTCCTCCGATTATTCTGCAGATATAAAATTAGGGGTTGTGGTCATTCTTTCCGATTGCTATGCTACTGTTGATTTAATGACAGATGCCTATTCAAAGGTAGCTCTGGGAAATGTTCCAGCATATCATTAGCTGAGTATGTCAAGGAAGCCATACCCTTGTGTGCAAATGTGTGATGTACTGACTCCCAGGCTTCTTACTTAAATTGGAACTGTATGGATTATCATTGATAAACTCTAAAATGAGCCATGTAACGAGTCATGTGTAGAGCAAACCTCAAGTGTTAAATAAGACTAAATTACACTTAATGTGTATTTAAACTATCCCACTGCTGTAAAGAGTTCATGTAACTATTTACATTTTTCATCAATCATGCACTAATTCCTATTGACACAGAATGTACGCGCAGATTGTGCTAATTAGTAGGCAAAGTGTGTTGTTACTATGTCACCACCAGCCGTGTAGGTGCTTAGGTAGAAAAGAGCTAAATGTGAAAAATGGCTCACTAACACTAAACTGCAGGAAAATTCATTACTTACAAAGCCCATGTGTCACAGATTGGATAAAAGCCGAACTGTGCTATATATACACACACCACATGGTAGACTAAGTCTTTGTCTTTTTAGTTATCCTGTAGGGACCAGGCACACAATGGATATCCTTCAAAAGGTTACAGCACATTACAGAAATATCTAAATGAAAGTACATGCGTCCTAGTGGCTAAAGATACACAACAGTATTTAACTCCTTTTCTTTTATACCTGTGATTCTTGTCTGTCTCAGTGTTCACCCTTATTTGCATGCACCTTATTGGACAACGGATGTCGAAGATGATGCAACCAGGGCAGGAGGGGAAGAGGAAGACCACAGATGAAGATGAAATAGGTTGGTGTGACAGAAGAGGATGCAAAGAAAAGAGGGAGAGGCAGATAATCTGCTCTGGTGACCCCTAACGGGAGCAGCCAAAAGAAGAAGATTTGTATACACCTTAGAATGTGTTTCACCTTAATTTATTTACCAAAATGTATATGCACTTGTTGCTGTTACTGTTATTTAAAGTTGTACTAGTTTCTCTCCTATTCTTTTGGTTTCACCATGTGCTCCACTATTATGCCTCCAGAGGTCCCTCCTCTGCTCCATGTGTATGGGGAGGGGAGTGGCTTTAGACACTGAGTAAAGTCGAGCAGAGGAGAGGCTTCAAAAAAACAAAACATATATACCACAATCAGAAAGTCGGTGACACAGTCACTCATCTGGCTGGTTATTGTAATGTGCGAAGTACAGAAAGAAAGTGATCAGTTTTCTTATCAATGGTTGGCTTTATTGCACAAATTAATGGGAAGAAAATTTCACTGAGAAGTCAAGTAGGCTCAGAAACAGGACAACAGCCCTAGTTCCTGACCTGCTCTAACCTAACTCAGGACATTATCATGCCATAAATACAACAGGCACATGCAAATAATCATTTTATCATTTTATCCTTACCAATACTCTTTGCAGCAATAGTTCTTGTAAAAATGTAAAATTGCCCGTCAAATGAGGAATAATATCTTGTGTGCAATTTTGGTGAGGACCCATTAGGTGATCATTGTATGTGAGTTTGATTAAGTTCTTACCAGTACTGTAGAAAGTACAGCGATTCTTGTAAAACAGAAAAGTGCCTGTAAAACAAAGAACATTAACTTGACATTGGGGATAGTTTGGCTGAAGACCTATTGGGTGATCATTGTTTGAAGGTTTCACTAAACTCTGACCAATACACCAGAAGGAGCAGTGATTCTTGTGAATTGTGGATGGATGATCACCTCGCCATGGCATCCGTCCATCCACAATTTATATAACTATGACATAACAGATTCACATTTACATTTTCAAACATCTTATTTTTCAAGGTTTGAAGTTTATTGGCAACTACAACTACTTGGTTATGGTTAGGAGGTTTCCACACAGAAAGCAGGTCATTAGTTGCACATTACTTTATAACTTTGCAGTTTCTGGTTGTTCCCAGGAAGATATTTTTGCCTAGGTAACCCTCTAATGTATTCACTACCCTGTCGTATGCTATAAGTTTAGCTGAAGGCTCACCCACTTCATGTCTTCATTTCACCAGCAGCTACTTGGCTTGTTGTTGCTTGAAGTTGCTAAATGCTGTCACCTCTATTTGCTTGCTGTGTGGACACCCTGTTATAGACTGTGGCCATAAGTAGAATATAACAACATTACATATTAGAGGCCACTGGCCAACTAGGGCCTTTCTTTGTCGAGTTTGCACGTTCTCCTTGTGCCTGCACGGGTTATCTCTGGATACTCTGGCTTCCCCCCACAGTTCAAAGACATGCATGTCATTGTAGCTTAGTTGACAAGTTCTCTAAATTCTCTGTAAGTGTGAATGGTTGTCTATCTCTGTGTTAGTCCTCCAGTAGACTGATGACCTGTCCAGGGTGTACCGTGCCTCTTGCCTTATGACCTGGGACCATGAAGTGGATAAACAGAAGAAAATAAAAGAATGGACTGATGAAACTGCTGTTGGAAGGTGGAACAAATAAATCTATGATCTGTTATGACCAATGAAAATGCATGGTCTGTCTGACTGTCAATAGTCCAGTGGTGAACAAATAGCAAAACCTTTTTCAAACTTGAATGTATAAAGGTTGTCTTCAGACAGTTTGCTATTAGAAACTATGAATAACCAACCTTTTTTTCCATTTTGCATCAGTTTCAAAAAAGTCATGTATTGCATGTCTTTTCTTTTGAGAGGAAACCGCTGGCAGAAATAATAGTCTGCAAGTCCTCAAGAAGCTACTTATCATTTTTCGAGAGAGAAAACTCCATATTTCCAAGTAACCAGTGAAGTTACACATGTTATATTGTATGCTTCTTTTCATCAATAACCTGTCCTTCCTACAAGAAAAGAAGCTACTCCAGACAGATACCACAAATATCTGCTGCATAAAGATCAGTTAGCACTGAGGCTGTTCACCAGGACTTTATGAGATGCAGTTTTGCTGCTCAGGCTCACTTAAATGTGTTGCATAGGAACGTCCCCACTGCAAAGTAACTACAAAGACTTCTGAGCTGTTGTGGAGAAGAAGGGTAGGGGAGAATACAGAAAACCAGAGAAATGGAAGAAAAGAGAAAGCTGGGTGGGAAGGTTTCACTGCAGAGCACTGCATGTCCCCTCAGCCCACACCCAGACCCATTGGTATTCAGTGCGGCCAGGCAGCGCAGCCAGTGCATCTCTCAGGAACATTAAGAATTGAAAAGTATCTTTTCTATTGTTCTTATCTATCAGCCTTCATTCCATAACGCACACTTGTCGTGCTACTCTGGCAAAATAAATTGCCATCATGGAAACAATATGCACCGACAGACGCGCTCGCTTCCTCGAAATGAAATGCCCCTCAACCCACTGCTTCCAGGCGCAGGGGTCTAATAAAAGGAGGCTGCTACTCCTGTTGATGTTTACCCAGGCTAATGTATTCTGGCCTGCTGTTTTTTTTATCGCTTTCTGCAGCAGAATATGAACATTCGTGTAGAAAGAATAGACTTCCTGCCTCCTTCATTGGCATAATGTTTGGCTGAAGTGCTCTCACAATGAAGAATGTCTCATACTTAAGCACAGCCTTTTCTTTTTGGAAGAAAAATTAAAATGACCTGCTTTCACCTGTCTTCTGAAAGAAAAAAAAAACCTCAACTGCTTGGGTCAGTTGACTTGCAAACACAGTCACTGTTTCGCTATGTGAGACAGAAGCAGGACTTGGGTATTTTCATGAATCTACACTACAGCACCCCAGTGACTGCCCAGTGAAAGTTCAAATACATGCAGTGAGTCCTACATAAAGGCCTGGAGGACTCCAAAAGAATCTCATTCAGAATAACATATCAAAATCTGTGATGAATTCCCTCATTATGGCAAAGTGTGTACCGTGCATTTGAATCTATCTGCTGTGTTGCGTGCCCTCGTGTTGTGTTTCCGTGGCAACTCTGTCAAAGTGCAAAAATAATTCATTGCTTATCCTCTCTCTGGCCACCTGTTGTTATTACTGCAACCCAATTGGTCATGCCATTCAGCTGAGAAAGGGAGAGCATGCTTTGCACGTAAGAGTGGCCACTGAATGATTTAAGAGGGTTATAAGTATAATTATTCAGTAATTTCTGATCAGGGTTTTTGTGCTCAACATTTACCATATATACCTCTGGCTACAGTCAAGGACTGTAGATAAACGACATAACACAACAACCAGGTCTGAAAACTGAAGCCATACACTTTCAGTCTTTTTAATGGCCAGCATGGGATGACTCCTCTGGTTGCAAAAAGACATCTGATGGTATAGAAGTCTGAGATAATAGCCTTTGACTGCCTTGCTTTATGACCTCAGTAAACATGTCCCTGATCAAACTGTGGTCTCAATCAACATTAGCTCATTTTGTTAACTTTGGTGCCATTGGTGTCCACAAAAACAATGTAGCAGTTTAAGGTTTTACTGTGTGACAAGTTGCTACCAATAGGTGTCAATGTGGTGGTTACATCAATCTTTTGTACAGAGTGAATGATTAGATTCTTGCACAATGTACAGTCATGTTAAAAAGAAAGTATTCACAGGATTTAGTCATGTAAAAAAAAGCTTGTATGAGCTATAACTTGTAATGTTTATTTTCTATTTCTTTATGTAATATTTTAGTCATCATTTTTTGTAAAACTTCACATCACACACTTCACATCAACCTATAAAAAATTTCACTCATTCTTCTTTACAATGTTACCTGTTGAGGTTTGCAGTCATTTGTTTATGCACAGCTGTCTTAATATCCAACCACAGTACTCCAATCAGGTTGAGGTCCAGACTTTGACTGACCATTGCAACAGTTGGCTGCTGTGCTTGGGGTCATTGTCCAGTTGTATGACCCAATTTTGGCGAAGTTTTAGCTGTCAAACTGATGGGCTCACATTTGATTCTATAATACTTTGGTACACAGAGGAATTCATGATTGGTTCAATGACTACAAGGTGCCTAGGTCCTGTGACTGCCCAAAAGCTCAAATAACCAAACACTAACCACTGCATTTGACAGTTAGTATGAGGTATTTGAGCTGATATGCTTTGTTTGGCAGTGAATGTTAACGGCCAAACACCTCCACTTTGATTGTGGACAAAGTCTTGTGGTTCATTCAGATGCAACTTTGCAAACCTAAGCTCTGCTGCAATGCTCTTTTTAGAGACAAGAGACTTTATCCTCTCAACCTTTCCAAACAAGCTGTAATTTTTCCATTCTTTTTCTAATTGTAGTTTAACACTTAACATGCTAGGCGAAGCCTGTAGAGTCAGAGATGTAGCTTCTTTTTTGTTTTTATTTATTTATTTATTTATTTATTTTGCAATTTCTCTAACCAAGTACATTTGATGAGCAGCACTTGGCTGCTACTTACCCCCTTAATTCCTATGGATGCAGTAAGGGTGTATTTAGTTTTTCACAGGACTTCATAAAGTCCTCTGAAATCATTTTTTTTTCAAATGACTATTTTAGCAAGTCTAAACTATTGCCATTGTGCATTTGTTCATGAATAATTTACACATTCATGGAACGATATCACAATAATTGCTGTTTAGGCAGCACAGTGGTTAGTTCTGTTTTTCCTCTCAGCAAGAAGGTCCTGGGTTCGAATTCACTGGTCAGCTGGGACCCTTCTGGTAAGAGTTTGCAGATTCACAGTGTGTAGAGTGTGCCTGCATGTTTTTTTTCTGGGTATCCTGGCATCCTTCCGCCGTCTAAAGACATACATGGGTTTAGGTAAATTGGTGATTCTAAACTGACCATAGATGCAGGTGTGTGCGTATGGTTGTCTGTCTGTCTGTCTGTCTATGTTAGCGTTGCATTGGACTAGCAACCTGTCCAAGGTGTACCCTGCCTAGCCCTATGACAGCTGGGATAGGCTCCACAGCCCCCCGCAACCCTGAATGAGATAAGTGGAAGAAAACGGATGGATGGTTTGCGGTTTGGGGAAAACACTAGATATGGTAAACAATTTACTTGGATATTATCATGAAATTACCCAGCTGGTTACAAACAATAAATCATTTTGTTTTGATACGAAAACTAAATATTATCTAACTACTGTATGTGCCCATTTTCATACCAGTATTGTTCCAGAACAGAAATGTGGATACAGAAAGGTTTAGATTTCTTTTTTTTGACAGATTTAAGTCTGACAGCAAAGATTTTGGATGTTTCTTTTCATCACTTCATAAATCAGAAAAAATACTGTCAACATCCAGAAAAAAGATAATCATATTCTTTAGGAACAGATATTGTATAAACCCAACACCTTCAGCATAGGCAGGAATATAGACAGGAAAAAAACGAAGGCTTGGAGAATGTAAGTGGTATTGAAGTGACTATATCTAGCTGAGAATATGCAGGGAAAATGAATTTTGAGAAAGCTGAAGCATTGATGTGTTTAAAAAAGTCATCATAAACATACTCTCCCATTAAAAAAATTAGGCTTTCTGAAATTGTTTGTCTAGATATGCAAATGAAGTAATTAAATACAGACTAATTTGCATAAATGTCCAACAGACAAATCCGAGTCCTATCTAAAACCTAATTGTGGATTTTATAGATTTACTTTTTCACTTGTCTGAAAAAAGGCATGTTATGGACACAGAGTTGCCCAAACTCGGAGAGTTAACATTACCCTTTAAGTCACGTATATTGCACATTCACAAAGAATACCATCAGCTGTAATAACAGTCTCATTTTAGGAGTTTAAATTTTTTTGGTTGTAATTCATTGTGAATGCTTAAAAAACCCAGCAGGCTTAGTAAGGTAAACCATGATATTCAGAACTCTTTCATTACAGCATACAGTGCAGAATGGATTGAGAATGATACAGATGAGACAGTTGACATGTAACACATACATCTTTTGTTCAAACTCAACTAAAACAACACTACAATATGAGAAAAACCCTAGAATTCTAAGGCAACTATACCCACTAGGTATGAACTAAACCAAAGAATAATCCTATACATTTAGTTGATTTACTCTTGTATGGTAAAGATTTTTACTAAACTTACTTATTTAGAATTCTGTCATGTTCACTAACCACAGAACCACCATCTGAACACAATAACTTCTTACTTCTCTTCTTCTGTTCCATCAACATCAGTTTTAATTCCATGTATTCAGCATTCAATAGCCTACGCATGGAGTAGTTTTCAGGTACAATACCTGTAAATATTATTCACCACTCTTAGATGCTTCACCATTTAATAGTTTTAATATTCAATAATGGTCAAAATATTTTAACTTTTTTGACAAGAAATTGCAAAAAAAGCTTCTGTCACATCAAAGTGAAAAAATAGTTTTACAAACTAATCTCAATTAATTAATATTTATATAAGGTAAAGTAAATGTTTGCATAAATATTTATCCCCTTTAAAGGTCCAGCTAGTTGATTCCAGCAGTGTCACGGTTAGTGTAATGGAGATCACCTAAGTGCAGTTGATGTGTGTCAAGTGCTTGTAGTATAAAAACACCTGTGTCTGGCAGGTCCAGTCTCTGGTTCATCAGTATTCCTGCTACAATTACAACTTAAAGACAAAAGAACACTCCAAGCAACTCAGAGAAAAGATCACTGAAAAGTGTCATTTAGGAGATGGCTACAAAAAGATTTCCAACTCACTGGACTACCCAAAGTGTTCAATCAAATCCATCATTAAGAAATGGAATGAATACAGCTCTTGACTGAATCTGCCTAGACCTGCCCATCCTCACAGACTGAGTGACGGACAAGAAGAAGACTGGTGAGGGAGACCACCAAGACACCTTTAACCACTCTGAAGGAGTTAAAAGCTTCAGTGGCTCAGATGGGAGTGACTGTACATACACCAACTGTTGCCTGGGTTCTTCATCAGTCGAAGCTATTTTGGAGAGTGGCAAAGAGAAAGCCACTGCTGAAAAAAGCTCATATGAAATCTCACCTGGAATTTGTTCAAAGGCATGTGTAAGACTCCAAGGTCAACTGGAATAAGGTCCTTTGGACTGATAAGGCAAAATTGAGCTTAGTGGCCATCAGAATAGATGCTGTTTGTGGCGGCCATCAAAATCATCATCATTGCAAACACACCATCTCCACCATGAAGCATGGTAGTTGCAGCATCATGCTGGGGATGCGAATGCAGAAAAATATCATCAAATCTTGGAGGATAATCTGACTCAGTCTGCAAGAGAACTACAGCTTGGGAGAAGATTTATTTTCCAGTAAAACAATAACTCCAAGAATACTTCAAAAGCTACACAAAAATGGTTCAAAGACAACAAGCTGACTGTTCTGGATTGGCCAAGTCAAAGCTGAGATCTCAATCCAATTGAGAATTTGTGGCTGAACTTGAAAAGAGCTGTTCATGCCCAATCCCCAAACAACCTGACAGAGCTTGAGCCATTTTGCAAGGAAGAATGAAGAAAAATTACAGTGTCCAGATGTGCCAGCCTGATTAAAACAAATCCACACAGACTCAGTGCTGTGATTGCAGGCAAAGGTGCATCTACTAAATACTGACCTAAAGGAGGTGAATATTGATGCAAACAATTATTTCACCTTACATATTTTAATTGACATTATTTTGTAAAAACCTGTTTTCACCATGACATTAAAGAAGCTTTTGTTGAAAATTCTTGTCAAAAAGCCAAATTATATTGACCATGATTTCATTTAAGCAATAAAAGGGTGAAACAGTCAAGGGAGTGAATACTTTTTATAGGCATTTTATCAGATAGATTTATTACCATTTAAATATATATATATATATATATAATTTTTTTTATTTTTTTTTTACATTTTTGGCATTATTCTAAATCATATGTATCCCACATACCCTGGTTGAATGTTGAAGAGGCATTGCGTAATGAAAAATTAATTCTGCCAATGGTCCATGCTGGAAAGCAGAAAGCCAAAATCTGTTAATTCTATAAATATGACACAACAGAAGCCAAACAAGAAAAATGAAAACAAACATAAAAAATTATATTCCTGCAGCTGGGATGGCAAAAAATACTGTACATTAATGTAATACAGTTTGTAGCACTGAATTTACATGAAAACTTACGTATTTTGGTGCATTTTTAATATTATGTAAAAGACATGTACATCTGTAAAACCAATGAAATGAATGGAAAAAATGGTTAAAACTGCTGTAATGCAAATAATTAGGCTTAAAAAATGTGGAGCATAGAGTGACAGACCACAACTCAGGCTCACTTTTAAATTTACAATTTAAAATAACCAATTAGACTAAAGATCATGTCTTTGGACTGTGGGAGGAAGCCAGAGTACCGATAGAGAACCCACGCAGGCACAGAGAGATCCTATAAACTCTACACAAAAAGGTCCCAGTCAGCCAGTGGATTTGAACTCAGTACCTTCTTGCTGTGAGAAAGTATGACCGCATACAGTAGCACATAACTGGATTTAGGAACAGAGTTTAAGCTAAACGACTGGAAATATGTATGGGTGTTTTTTGTTTATTTTGTTTTATAAAAGAAAAAACATATAAGACAATAATATTAAAAATATTAAAGGTGCTCTAAAATACAAGAAAACAGGCATCTCAGCCATTCATTATTTAAAAAACTGATATGACCTGTAATTATGTAATCTGATTGCAGATGTTAGACACTTTTAGTTCTAAAATTACACCATACACCTGTTAATTAATAAAAAAATCTATTTAAAATTATAGAACCTGTCTTTTTCACAAATTGCAGCTAATTTTATTCAGAATTACAGTTTTATCTATTATACAAAATCATTACATATTTATGAAACTGTTAAAGTTGCATCTGTACTTTCACATTCTTATTTTTTATTATTAACAGTTGCAGTTTATAGATAGATAGATAGATAGATAGATAAATAGATAGATAGATAGATAAATATCAGCATACAGTTAATTATTCTACATACAGTAGAATGTAACAGTTAAGTAAATATTTATTATTCTTTCATGAATAATGATTAAGTATCCATGCTGAGCTTTATGTTTGCTTTTCTGCTTGTTAAGTAAATGTAAAATTCCTTTACAGTTTTATTCAAAGCAAGTGCACTGAGCCTGACCACAACGTTCCTCATGTGTAATCAGTTTTCATGCAGGTAAAAAAAAAAAAAACACCAGCCAGTCCTGCTCAGAGTCTGTGAAGGTTTTACAGATGCTGGCTCACTCTGTGTAAGGATACATGCTGTTTGAAGGTAGCCAGCTCATCGAGCTGTCAGGGCATGAACTCCACCATCCATTGGGGAGGAGAGCAGGACTATCAATGCTCTTAAAGTTGCCACAGGGCAAAAAGTTGTGTAGTTTGTTTCTACACTCATGAAACAAGAACATGCAATTGAAATGTTTGGCTTTTTCAGCATATGTGAGCAGTTGCTGCTCTGTAATACAGTGCATATTGATAAAGGCACATAAAGTTCACGCTTTCCATATGTTGAATAAAAAGATGGATTTCAGGATTAGCTGCCAATGATCTCCTTAGGAAGTGACAGGTCTTATTTAAATCTCTATCATCTTGAGTCTGGTGTTCTCTTTACTGTTGAAGCATGTGATGCCATCATTTAAAACTCTCAAAAGCTCACAAAGACCTTGAAAAGAAAAGATGGTGGATGTCTGTCAACATGTCAGGATATCTTTTTTAAATTCTCCAACTTATGTAAAATCAAATGTCCAGAACTTGACCAGTATGCCTTAGATCTGGGCCTGTGTGACCCTGAACTTTGAATCCATAGTCTCAACAATTTAAATCAGATAGTCCACACATAATAGGCATTAAACGTAGAAAGTTTTGAAACAGTCCAGCAAACAAGTCAGCTCCTGTAGTAGTAACTGGAATCATAATGGATGGATGAACAACCTGAAAATATAATGCCTCCACCAAGGAAGAAAATTATGTACACCCTGCAATATGCTGTCCAGGCTGTTCAGGCTGTCCCTCCACGACACTGAATTGGATAAAAAGAAAATGGATGGATGGATGGATGGATGGATGGCAGGTAAATCATCTTCATGTGGCATACATTTCAAATAGCTGGCTGCACCGATATTCTGTTTAGCATTAAAAAATATCTCTAAGGTGCCTACAATGTCATCATAGGATCTGCAGGTTACTTCAAATTGTTGGTGACCAAGTCTGAGTGTCTACAATTACAAAAACAGTACATAAATTAAGGTTGTAGAACATTTCGGGCAAAGACCATGCTTTACGGAATAATGTGCTTGGGCGAATGAATCAAGAAGAGAGCTGCTTGGCCACATACATTACATGTTGTTTGGTCCAGACCAAAGAGCCTTTCAGGAGAAGAACCTAAAATAATTTAAGATCATCTGTCCAAAAACTTAAAGGGGAAGAGGATCTTTTATCAGGATAAAGTTTAATGATTTAAATCCCAACGAAATAGTGCAGAAAATTTAAATGGCTAGTATATTCGTAGGAAGCCTCAAATATCTTGCAAATGAAGGATTTTTGTGTTGAATATTGGTGAAAAATTGCAGCAAACAGATGGAAAACAGCACTCAAAATGCCAACAAGATGTTTATACTGCCAACCCCTGAGACCAATGTTGTTCTAATATTACACTTTATTTTACTACTATTACATGTTTTTTCTTGAACACATAACTTTCAAAATATCTGACCTTTCTGCAATCAAAAACTAAAAGAGCTTTGTTATACTGCAAAGGCATTCCCATTGTGAGCATAAAACATTCATCTGCAGTGCACTTCAAGTGTCTCAATGTGAGTTCTATAATTTGGTTCTACACAGAGAACAAAGTGTGTAGTCAGTGTGGATTTACAGCTGTAGGAAGAAAATGAAGCGAAATGGGAAAAATGACCACAGACATGTTTTATACAATAGACAAGCCCTAAAGCATGATCCAATTTTCTGGCCATCTTTGTGTTCAGTATAATGCAGGTCATTGTATTTCAGCAAAAAAGTATCTGAATACACTGCCTCACAGCAGAGAGATTGCTGCACCAACCAGCCCACTGACGTTGTACTTGATGTTAAGAAAAGGTAGCTTTGCTTTCTCTGAGGCTTGAGAAAAGTTTATATTAAATCTGGTAGTAATGATCAGCTGTCTTGCTCTGGGTGGTTTGGTTTTAAAAGATATGCACTCACAGCTACTTTATCAGGTATAACTGCTCATTAGCACAAATGTCTAATCAGCCAAACATACGGCAACAACGGTATGCTTTCAGGCGTGTAGACATGTTAAAGACAACCTGTTGAAATTCAAAGCGAGCATCAGATTGGGGAAGAAAGGTGATTGAAGTGACTTTCAACATGCCATTGTTGTTGGTGCCAGATGGGCCGGTCTGAGTATTTCAGAAACTGCTGATCTAGTAGGATTTTCTCACACAACCATCTCTAGGGTGTACAGAGAACATTTCAAAAGTAAGAAAATATCTAGTGAGCAGCAACTTTCTGGGGGAAAATGCCTCATTGATGCCAGAAGTCAGAGGAGAATGGCCAGACTGCTTTGAGCTAATGGGAAGGCAACAGTAACTCAGACAACCTCTCGCTACGACCATGGTATTAGGAGCATCTCTGAATGCACAACACACTAAACACTGAAGCAGATGAACTACAGCAGCAGAAGATACCACTGGGTGCCACTCCTGTCAGCTAAAAACATATAAACTGAGGCTACAGTTTGTATGAGTTTACCAAAACTGGACAATAGTTATAGGATAGTAATAGGATAATAATTTCTGCTGCATTATTAAGATGGTAGGGTATCAATAGTGGTGTAATGGTGTATGGAATATTTTCTTGGGACATTTTGAACTAAGCATCATTTAAACACCACAGCCCACTTGAGTATTGTTGCTGACCATGTCCAGCCCCTTTATGACCCCAGTGTACCCACCTTTTGGTAGCTGTCTTTAACAGGATGAACAGCCCATGTCACAAATTTCAGTTAACTTCAAAATAGTTTCTTGAACATGACAATGAGTCCACTGTACTACAGTCAACAGATCTCGATCCAATAGAACACCTCTGGGGCATGGTGGAACGGAAGATTTGCATCACGGATGTGCAGCAGACAAATCTGCAATAACTGTGTGAAGTGTCAAATATGGGTCAAAATCTCCCAGCACCTTTTTGAAAGTATGCCACACAGAATTAAGGCAGATCTGAAGGCAAAAGGGTGTCCAACCTGGTACAAGCAAGGTGTACCTAATAAAGTGGCTTAAGAGTGTAAAAAGGCACATGCTTACAACCTGATCAGTAAGGAACTAAAAGTAGAGAACAAGTAAAGTGTTTCTGGCCAGTGACAGACGTGAAACACAGTGACGGACGTGAAGCACAACAAAACTCTAATTGCTTTTAAGATAATCATAGATAAAGGCACATACTATATACTGCAGAGAGGCAAAATGCAAGAATGATTTAAGAAGTTTTTTCAATGTTTTTATACATTTCAATATTTTGAAAGTAATAATTATGCTCATATGGAGCACAACAGAGTGAAGTTTCACTTCAGAGCAACTAAAAAAAGTACTTTTCTACAACAGTAAGCACTCACTTCAAAATTCCATAAAATCGAAGTCAAAGTCGGGATATATTTTAAATCATTTATGATGCTCTTCAAGCTCAGAAAAAAACTTCCGCATATGTATGGAAAATGGACTCGCACTTATATAGCACTGTTATACTCTAATTGAGCACTAGAAACACTTTTTACTACAAGCCTCATTCACCCATTCACACATGCATTCACACAGCTTTATTGCTGCTTTATTCTATGCCTTAAGCACTATTTAACTATCATACTCACACTCTGATGGCTGCATCTGGAGCAATTTAGAGTTTGGGACAACCTGCTCTTTCTCCTGAGTCACAGTCACCCCAGGTGTAAGGACAGCTGTGACTCAGCAAACAACCCCTCCATATCATTCTAACAATTTGCTAACCTCAAACTAAGACTGCCAAAAAAATCCTGGGTATACACAGTAAACTGAAACAACAGCATGACCTTCAACAATCCTACCAACAAAGAAAGGGGCAAGGCATTTGACCCTAGATGTAATCAGCTTACTGCTCAGTGCAGCTGACCTTCAGTCAGTAGAAATGAACCATATACTGGCCAGCTCCCAGTGGTAAAACAGTTGCAGCTGCGTGGTCTTGAATCTCAGCTGGGTTAAGAAGCAGAAACACAATTCTTTCAGGTTAAACAAGCCACAGGCAACCACTCCACAGTGTAGTGCTTACAGAATAATTACACCATTACACCATTACACCATACCCAAAGATCGGTCTGGTATAAGTCTTGCTTTCACTAAGCAAGTCTGTAAGCCACCAAGTGGAAATGTCCCAGAAAAATGATTGTGCAAGAAAAACAAGAAGCTTTCTTTTGCCCTGTAGCTATCAGTAGCCTTCCCTGAAACCTGAAAGAGCAGATGATAACAACCAGAGTAGGCACAGAAGCACCACCTGACAAAAAAAAAATTAGAACATCAATGAGAAGCTCCATGACCATTCATAGGTCATTGTAATGTTGTAAGTTTTCTTGTCATTGGTTGGCTGTATTGCACAAACTAATAAGAATTAAAATCCACTGAGAAGTCAAGGAGGCTTGTGAACAGTCACATCTGGGACGAATCAATCTTCTTCAACATCATGTGAAAGTGTTTGAGTTCAGGAATATTATGACTACATAGTCAGTGGTAACTATGGTAATAAAAAGCATGAAAACATGTGAACACATCAGCATGTACTGTAGTAGCATTGACCAAATTACTGATGTCAGCACAATGGTGATAGGAATGCTCCAGACATGCCTTCCTAATGTAGAAGTCAACCAACAGGACTAATCTATGATCCTGATCTATAAGCTCGTGATCACTAACGTCTAATAGTACAGATATCAATGACCTTGAGTTTGATTACATTTGGGGTAAAAACCCATTAGGTGATCAATGTATGCATGTTTCATTAAAATCTGACCAATACTCTATGAGAAGGAGCAAACTTTGTGAATTGTAGATGGACAGATGGTGTAAGTATGCCTCACCATGGAGCTCATCAGTCCTTCAGTTGAAGCTAAAAAAAAAACTAAAAAACATTGAGTGGAGAAAAAAAGGTGAAGAACGGGAGTTGCAGAAGCCGAAAGTAAAAGAAGCACAAGCCTCAAATGGGATTTCCAAAATGAGTACAGCTCTGAAGCATTAAACACTTCAAAATCAATTGAGAAAGCAATGCAATTAGAATAACCAATGTATGAATGTGCTTATGAATAGAAAAATAGACGTGAAAAGCTTTACATAAATGAACTCCATTTACCAATATTTCTACTACATCAGCAAGTAAGAAAATATACCAACTGCTGTTTTGTATAGGTGTAAAAATATCCCAGGAGAAGGGAACCATTAGCTAACTAAACAGTGTTTGATGTTCAGTTTTCGACGTTGATTAAGAAACAAGAAAAATGTTCATAGGAACGCAGAGACGGGTGGCAAACTCAAAGAAAAACCTGACCACTTGAGGTGACGCAGCAGGTCTGTTGTTCAGTAAAGACATGCAAAGTGAATGCTAAGGTGCTTTGAAGCTGTTCTGGCAGCAGACAGTGGCTAGCACCTTACTTGGGGTCTTTATGTTGGTTTTCCCTTTGGTTTGTGAAATTTATGAATAATTTATGCTTGGCAGGAATTTATGAAACAACAATTAAAAAGGCTTTTCATATTCTGCTGTAAACACTAAAATGTTTCCACTGAAAGCAAACAGCCTTCCCTCTATCCTCCATCTTTTTCAAACAAAACTAAAACATCTGCAAACAAATAGCTGTTTAAACAGACAACGATAACAACACTTTGTGAATGAATATGGTCGCTTCTATATTTCGTAAGAGATATAGACAGTTGCTTCCGTGGCTTCAAGAACTGCAGAAACTTATTAAAAACCTGTCTTTATGATAAAGTGTAGCATGCATAAGAAGACGTGCTTGCATTACAAGAAATTGTAAAAGAAGCACGGTCACAAACTGCAATGAAAGGGATGAAAAAATAGAGTACAACCAACCACAAGGCCAATTTCTTTCCTAGTTATCATAATGACATGATTTGGGCATTTCAGTAACTCAGCTATCTCCCTCAATCCAACTCAACCCTCCTTTATTCACATTGTCTTTTCAGATACACAGCTTGACATTTCAATTTGAGGAGGGCACTTCAGTTAGCCAGCAGACAATTACTGTTGAAGAGAATGCAGTGAAATAAGGATAATTCTCCATCAAGAGCTACCAATGAAGCACTCCTGAAAAAATCTTCAGGTTTGTCAGCACAGTTGTGGCAATCGAAGCCATGGAGAAGTAGAGGGCTTTAACAGACATGTTTTGTGGGCCACTGCTAATGAGCCCTGATGCAGAAACTTGAGGACTGCCAGCAAGGCAGTAGACTTGACCAAATGCACTGAGATAAAAGTCGGAGTGAAGCAAATACCACATTCAAACTTATGTGAGCTTCAAGTACAGCTTCCTCTTGATCTTGTTTTCCAGCTCAGGAAATTATACTTTGAGAGAAGCAGCATTATTGCAATTTGCAGGTCTGAAATTTGTATTGCAAGACTCTTGGTTGCACAAACATAAATACAAAAAGTACAAATAAATCCCCAGAAATGAAATGTTTCATGAGTGAAATTTCATATAATGAGGAAGCTGATTTGCCTTTCTATAGAGCAAAACAGGCTTTCTCTCCTCTCTTCTCCTTTCTTTCCCTTCCCTCTCCTCCCCCTACTGTCTACCGTGCTGCTGCCTTCACCTGAAAATAGCCCACTGAAAGTGCTCTCGTCTCTGAAAAGCGGAGAGCAGTTTGCTCTCCTGTCAAGCTACAGTGAAAAGAAAGGTTGGTGCCTGTCTCCAGCAAGGATGTCAGAGAGAAGAGAACTGTGTGCATTAACCCCCACAAGTACATCAAATCTAAACCTAAGAGACAGAAATGGTGGTAAGCCACTTTCTAATGAAGATAATGTGTCCATCTACAGTCATGTAAAAAAGAAAGATTGCACAGGACTCCATGCAGTCCTATGTCCTAAGTCCTACAGTGGCTTACACAAGTATTCACCCCTTGGTATTTTCTGCACTTTTTGCATTGTGTGAATTTTTTTTTGCCAATATGTTTATTGTCTTTTTCAAAATTATTTCACAAACACATAACATATACACCTACATACACACACACAGACTGCATACCCTTGCATCATAAAAAATAGAAAATAAATA